>PVJA010016551.1:0-43250 GCA_004027025.1 Myocastor coypus
AAAAAATAAAATTAAAAAATTAAAAAAAAGACGTTTAAAAAATGAATAAAAAGACATTATTAAAAACGAGGGTGAGGGCCCGGCGGGATGGCTCAGTGGTCTAAAGCGCCTGCTTGGGGAAGCTTGGGCGGCTTCAGGGACCGCGGTTCGATCCCCGGCACCACATGCTGCGCCAGCCCTGCCCTCGGGGCAGGCTGAGCCGGCCATAAAAATGAGTGAATAAACAAAAAAAAAAAAAAAAAAAAAAAAAAAAAAAAAAAAAAAAAAAAAAAAAAAAAAAAAAAAAAAAAAAAAAAAAAAAAAAAAAAAAAAAAATAAAAACGAGGGTGATATGAATACACAGACCTTACGTCTAGAGTATATCTGAACTCCTAGAAACACATACTTAAGAAAACAGCCAACCACAACATGGGAACAAGACCGACACTCTCCATGACCCAACTCGACTCTGTATGCCTCTTGCCCACTGTGTCCTACCCCCGCACGTGCAGCCCCGAGTCCGCTCATGGGCAGAACTGCGCCACACGTGACAGTGCCACCAGCGCCAGGCACAAGAATTATAAGCTCTTGACTCCACTCGGGGCAGGCAAGATCCACAAGGAAGCACAGTGCATTGTCTCCTGGCAGAAATCAGACCAGCCTGTCTCCACACTTAGGGCCTGCACACTCCCCGTGAACTGTAGCCCAGCACAAGCCAGCTACCACGGGAGTGGCGGGGCAAGCACAAGGGGCTCCAGCAAGTCTCAGATGCTAACCACGGTCCTCTACAGATTGAACGCAACGAGTTACAACATGGCCCAAACTCACTTCTGGACACTGTTTTACTTACCCCAAGAATATACTGACAGGCATGAGGCTCTAGCATGTACACAGTGACAGCGTGCGGGGAGTCTGACTCTTTACACCTGAGAGAGAAGCGATTAGAGGAGCGGCCAGAATGGGTGCAATGCATTCTTAATGTCTCTTTTTGCAGCACTGGGGATTGAATTCAGGGCCTTGCAAGGCCAGGTGAATATTCTGTTAAGCTACAACCCCAGCAATAGTGATGCTTTGGGTTTTTAAATTTGAGACCTGGTCATGCCCGGTAGTTCAGGCTGGCCTTGAATTCATTATGTAGCCGAGGCTGGCCTTGAACTTGTGGTGATCTCCCTGCCTCAGCCTCCCGAGTGAAGTGCTGAGATCATAGGTGGACACCCCCACGCCTGGCCTGATGATAGTCTTAAATCACAAACATCCTTTTAAAATGGATAGATACAGAATAACTTAGACAACACAATTATTTACAATCATTTCCTATTTATATAAAGCTTGTCTAAAGGAAGCAGATACAATGGAAAGGCAAAAATACTATCAGATGATTTAACTTACTTCAGTTTTACAGTCACCTGTCTTGGTTTGTCAGTTATATCACAAACATCTCCATTCCCATAAAAATGTGAGACCATCCTGAATCGGAGAAGCAGACAAGTTTTATTAAACTGAAATCTCAGTAATCAAAAACAATTGCAAAAGGTGCTTAGGGCTTAGGGCTACCTCAGAGTGTCTTTCAGATTCCGGACAGAGATTATACACTAAAGACCATTTGTTTAATTTTTTTTTAACTTTATTTATTTATATTTATGTTATGGCCAGCTCAGCCTTGACACAGCATGTGGTGCTAGGGATGGAATCACGGTCCCTGCGGCTGCCTATGCTTGCCTAGGCAGGTGCTTTAGACTGCTGAGCTATCTTGCAGGCCTCTATTAAAGACCATTTATGCTGTCTTTTTTTAAAAATCTGGGTCAGGCTGCCTTAAGGGTGGGGGTGGGGACGGAACCACCGTGCCCCGTGCCTGACTGGGATTGCGTGAGAAGCACTTAAACCACTGAGCTAACCTGAAAGCCCCTCTGTACTGTCTTAATACAACATTTCAACGTGCATATTACTTGCATAAAAATAGGTAAGGTTAGACTCCTTAAGATGCTTTCAGCTGGGTGCTTCCCAGCACTTGGGATCACAGCACTTAGGCAGGAGGAGGGTGGCATGTTCAAGGTCAGCTGGGCCACACAGTGCCTTTAGGGCCAGGCTGACCGACACAGTAAGACCTTGTCTTAAAAAGGACCATTTCCCTAGCTAGGTCACTACTTCTTTTTTTCTATCCGCCATTAAGTTAGTTGTACTAAAATACCGCCCTGCAAGTAGCACGGGAAGCCTAGGCCAAGCTGCAAATGTCCAGTCGCATGCACCCGCCCTTGCTTCAGCACGTGTGACCTGACCCTTGGTCCCGTGAGATGTACATGTGTGTCTGGCACATGGGTACTCGTGGTGACTGTGCCGGTGCAGCAGCACATTCTGAAAACCCTTCCTCAACACACCTGTTCTAGGGCAGACAAAGGGACACCTGCGAAGCCACAGGATGGAACAATTCAAAATAATATGCGCAAGGGCCCAAGAGATGACTCAGGAGAGTAAGTGCCTGCCAGCACGTGCAAGGAACTGACTTCAATCCTGGCACTGAGGAAAAAAGATGTAGGCGGAAAGCTGGTTTTGGGCAGGGGAAAAAGAGCTCAGTAGGCTAAGTGCCTGCCTGGCAAATGCAGGATTCTGAGTCTAACCCCTGGCACCACAAAAACAAACAAACGAATAGTAACAACAACAAAAGCATGGGCCAGCCTCATGACGAACTAAAAGTTCCCGTATTTTGGGAAATTGGCCTCATTTTCTTCTGCTGTACCAAAATATACTCACATAAGCCTAAAGAGATGTGCAATAGGTTTTCAAAAATTCATAGTTCAACTGTCTTCCACCGTTATGTCACAAAAGCTAAGTAACACAGGGGACGGTCAGACTATGCTGAAATAGAACCAAGTGCCTTAAGGTACAGATTACACGTGACAGGGACATGGGTTCCAGAGCTGAGCCCAACACAGCACCACCGCCATGTTCATCTGTAAGGCACCCTGTGGACGGCAGCAACTCATGCCGGGTGCCAGGGCCTGCCCTGCCCTGCCCTGCAGTGCCTTAACTCACAGTGAGCCTCGTGTCCCGAGGCTCACTGTGCATGGCTGTGGCGCAGACGTTCTGTGTCTGAAGGACACTGAGAGGGGCCGGCCAGCCCTGAGCTGTGCTGTGAAAATGCCCCTCTGCGTCCCCTCCCCTCCAAGAAGTCAATGGGAAGAAGAGAGCGCTGACCTGAGACTAGCTTCCAGCACACTCCCCACAGGCCAAAGCAGCGCAGCTGGTCTTACCTGACCGTCTGGGTCCCGTCGTCCTGAAGGTGATAGGCTCTGGCAGTGTTCTTCTTAGCCCACTCAATGTGCTCTTCTTGGCTCCACGTGCCCACTACCACAGAGGTTTTCCCGCTGTCCTTGTCCTAATTTGGGACAGACACTTTACTAGGTGTGCATCTCACCACACAGCCACAACGGCAGGCCCAGCCCTGAGATTGCTGTGTTGCTGGGACAGGGTCTTCCTGTGCAGTCACTCTGTAGCCCAGGGCAGCCCTGAGGCCCGGCAGCCATGCCTCAGCCTCCTGGGCACTGGGATCGCAGGCCTGCACGACCGTGCCCAGCTCCAGCCCTCCTGCGCGGGTCGCTCACTGACCCGTGGGAAGTGCGGCCCTTACGAGGCCCGAAGTGCTGAGACGGAGCTGAGCAGTGAGCTCAGGGATGCAGAGGAGCAAGGTGGTCTGGGTCTGAATCCCACTTTTACCACCTGCTACTGAATGTGACTTCCCGCAAATCACTGTATCTGTTTTTTCACCTTGGAATAACAATACTTCGCTCTCAAGGTTGTTTTGAGGATTGCGTGAGTCTCTGTATGTAAAGTACTTAGCTTTGGCACACAGTGGACACTCTGTCCTTATTCACTCTTTTTCGTGGTGTGTACGGTGCTCGGCCTCACGCATATCTGATGTGCGCTTCTCTACCAAGCTACATCCCCAGCTCGCTCACTCTTACTTGAAATAAATTTCTAGGCATTGCTTTGTTTACTCTGTTCTAGAGACTCAACTCCTGGTCTCTGTACTGACCTCGACCATTTCAGACAGGGTTTCATTAAGTCACCCATTCGGGTTCCAATGTGCAGTCCTGCTGCGTCAGCCTCCCGAGTGCTGGGATCGCAAGTGTGGGCCCCATACCTGACTCCAGTACTTTGGCTGGACGCTTTTCGGGACAGGGTCTTGCTATGAAGTTCACGGTGGCATTGAACTCCCAGTGATCCTCCTGTCTCAGCTTCATTAGTGCCAGCGTCACACGCATGTGCCACATACTACATGTGGAAAGCTACTATTATTTTTATAGCTCCCAAAGCACCTAGCAGAATCTCTCAAAAAGGTCTAGGCTAAATAATCTTTGACAAATTAAGATGAAACCTGTTAATTATGAGGGAAAACAGCCGCTGTAATTACCAGCACCGTGGAGGGGAACTTGTCAGCATGTGTGCGCCTGACCTGGCACGCCCAGAGCTGCAAGTGGGCTGCATAAACACACTGGCCACACGAACGCTAAGAAACGGTCACTAAAACATTATCAGGACAGGCATCTGGCAACCGTCTCAAGGTTCATCAGTAGTAGCGCAGTTAAGAACAATGGAAAATCTACGGCATGGAAACGCATGACTATTTCCTGCAGTGTGGGAGCCAAGGGAGGAGGACTGAGAGCTCAAGGCCAGCCTGGGGAACTTTAAAGACCCTGCTTCAAGATAAAAAGTGAAAAAGGGCTGGGAACAAGTTCTGAGCAAGACCACTGGAGGCTGGTCTCGAACTCGCACCGATCCTCCTGCCTCAGCCTCCCGAGTGCTAGGATTACAGGCGTGCGCCACCACGCCCGGCTAGCTGCTGGGTAGAAACACCCTGTAGGAAGAGGTGCAGTTGTTAGTGCTGAAAAAACGGGGTTGGCTGATGCGGATGTGGTCTGGGCTCTGAGACCCTTAGCAAGAGCAAGCGCAGGGCGCCACGGGCTCCCTCCTGTGAGAATCAAGGCCATGCCGACATCTGTGTACATCAGGCCATTTTTCTTTCTCTTTTTTTTTTTTTTTTGGTGGGACTGGGTTCAAATTCATGACCTTGCACTTGCTAGGCAGGTGCCCGTGCCACAAAGCTATCTCCCCAGCCTCATCAGGGTTTTTCTTGGTTAACTCTCTTTTTTTTTTTGTGTGTGTGGCTCAGTTTTATAGGCCAAGCTGATCTCGAACTCTCACTGATCCTCCTGCCTCAGCCTCCCGAGTGCTGGGATTACAGGCGTGCACCATCACGCCTGGCTGGTTAACTATTTCTTACTGAACTATTTTCTTAGTTATTTTGGGAGAGTGGCATAATGACAGACATGAAACTAACTTTTAAATTAGTTTTAATTCTGGCATATGTTCATCCAACTAAAAAGTCACTGTCATTATATGGGCTATAGTTAACCATTTATCCTAGGTAGGAGGATCACATGTTTGACGTGTGGAGCTCAAGGCCAGGATGGACAATATAGTGAGGTACTATTTCAACAAAACAAAGCAAAACAATAACCAAACAAAACACAACCAAAAAAGAGGGAAGTTATATAGATTGAATGTGACAGAATAGGCTGACTTGCAGAATCATAAATGAAAGAAAAGCCTGTAAGTTTCGAAGTTTTTGAACTGGTACTTCTTTTGAGCTCTGAAATTTGTTACATATACCCAAATTTACTAGCTGCATCAGAAACATAGCATCTTAGCACTGTTTTCTGAACTTTAAGATGAAGTCTACACTGGGCGTGGTGGCTCACGGCTGCAATCCCAGCACTCGGGTGGCTGAGGCAGGAGGACTGGTGCGAGTTCAAGACCAGCCTGGGCTACAAAAGTGAGCTCAAGGCCAGCCTCAACTGCATAGCAAGACCCTGTCTCAAAAAAAAAAAGATGAAGTCTAAGAATGGCTACTGTTTCCCAATCAAAGAGAGAACAGTCATGAGAGCTCCTGACTGCAGCAGGTTTACGGTCACAGAAAAGCATGGAGCTGACAGCTGAGTCACCTTAGGATGGTCGACTGCCCTTATGCTAGGTTTTCTGGTTTCTCATACTTCCATACTAAAATCACCTTACAAGTAAAAGTGGTATCAATTCTCTTTTTTCCACAAAAGGTTTAAAAACTTAATCCAGAATCAGGGATACAGCCTAGTGGTAGAGCGCTTGCCTAACTAGCACATTATGGCCTTGGGTTTGATCCCTAGCACTGCAAAATGACCGATGCTTTATAGTCCACCAGGGGCAGAATGTCACGTGACTGTTACTCCATACCTCGTGGTACTGATGCACATGTTTGCCATAGCAGAATTCATACTTCCACCAACCAACACCCTACAAGAAAGAAGATGTTATCAGATCAAGTCATACACAGAGGAGGAGGAGACTGGCGCTTGGTGTGATACAGTAACACAAAGTGATGGAAGTATGTGTGTACGTGTCTCATGACCTGCAAGAGGCAGTATGGCTCAAAACTGACAGTCACTGGAACTTTGAAAAGAAAAACATGTGAAGAATTGCTGCATTGTCTTGAAAAACAGAACAAAAACTTGACTTAGAGGTGCACTTCCTACCAGAGCTATTACATGGCGGCTCATGTCCTTTTGAGACGGACGGCATTAGCTTGAATGTGAGTCGTGAGTGCTACATAAGCAAAGGGAAGGCCCTATAGTCGCTGAAGCCCCCTTCAGGGGTCAACCAGAATTAGGCACCATTGCCAGGAGGTCAAGTTTTTACCTTGTGTAAAAGAGAAGGCAGTGACCGGGGACTACAAAGATGCAGCAGTGTAAGAACGCAGAGAGGGGCTGGGGAGATAGCTCCATTGTACAAGTACCTGCCTGGCAAGCGCAAGGGCACAAGTTCAATCCCTGATACCAAAAAGATGCACAGAAAATGTCAACCAGGACTGGCAAGATCCTGCCGTTTCTCTATGGCCACAAATCTGTTGCGGAGCTGCTGCTACCTACTGGCTACACAACTGACGAAGCTGAGGGGTAAATGTGTGAGCTGAAGGTCCCCATCTCACCCCATGGAAACAGTAGGAGCCACTGAGGAACTCTTTTATAAGCTGATCATCTGTCAGTTTTGAGATGTGAGTTGTCCCAACCGTGAGCACTGGCTGGGCGCCGACGGCGATGGGCTTGTGCACCGCCGGAAACCGTTCTTCTTTCGTTGACTGCAGGTCTTCCTAAAATCAAGCAGACACATGTTTAAGGGTGTTCATGCTGCTCTTATTTTTGTTCTGACTTCTATTATTATTATTATTATTATAAATGTATGATTTTTTTTTTTTTCTTGTTTCAGAACCTTTGTTTGTTTATTCACTCATTTTTTTTATGGCTGGCTCATCCCACCCCAAGGGCAGGGCTGGCGCAGCATGTGGTGCCGGGGATCGAACCGCGGTCCCTGAAGCCGCCCAAGCTTTCCCAAGCAGGCGCTTCAGACCACTGAGCCATCCCGCCGGGCCCCAAATGTAGGAAATTTGAACATAGGTTTTTTCCATTTTTTAAAATGTATTTTAAGAAAATGAACTGTGCTAAAGCCCTACCTACGCCTGCAGTCCCAGCACTTAGGGGAGCTCCAGGCCAGCCTGGGCTGCATAGTGAATTCAAGGCAGCCTGAACTGTATAGAAAGACCCTACTTTAAAGGGTCTCACTATGCAGGCTGGACTTGCAGTGATCCTCCTGTTTTCAGCCTCCCCAGCACTGGGATTACAGGTGTATGCCACCAGGCACAGACTCATTCCCAGGCTCAGCATGCCCCAGTAGCATGGCATGCGGGACAGGGGGTTGAACCCTGGTCCTTGTGTTTGCCAAAGCAGGCTCTTAGTCTGCTGAGCTATCTCGCTAGCCCTACACTGTTCTTGTCATACTTGCTAGGCTTTATGTTTCTGCACTTAACTTTGAGAAGCAGCTACTTAGGGTACTGCAAGGCTAACAAGAACAGTAAAAGAGAGTTGCATGAGAATGAACTGCTGCCCCAAGGAACCTGCAACTCAGCAGGGCCGTCCAGCGAATCCCCTTCCAAGAGCAGGAGTGCAGGGAAAAGCAGACTCACAGCCAGGGATGCTTCACAGACTGTGACCAAGACCAGATGAGGGCCCTGGTCAGCTCTTTAGCAGTAATTTCTGACTTACACACCTGCAGATGCAAGCATGCGCACAGCAACCCAGACAAGAGGCAAGAAGAGCATGACGTGGGGCTGCACTGACAGTTACGGAGACGGCAGGTGCCACGTGGCTGGAAGCCGCGGTGAGGCGCCACCGGGAGGGCTCACTGTCCCCTCGCTTCCCTACCCTTTCTGCCTCTGGCTGTCAGGAGCTCACTCACTCTGCAGCTTTCCCGTTGGGGGCCTTTCCATCAGGTCCTCTGGCCTGGGAGCCAGCTGATTGTCGGCTGCGATCTCTACAACCTCCAAGTCCAAGTCACCCTTTCCTCCTATAACCTGGGTGCGGAGCAGTGCATCTCGACGATGAGACAGTGCAGCTCTAACGGGTATCTAGTGGACGCTATGTCTTCCTTTCCGGTACAGTGGTTGCCACTAACCAAAGGTGGTCCTTTTGCCTGTTTCTGCTTACAGTAGTCACTGATGGCTACTCTCCTAGAAACTAATGATGTCTGTCTCTATTTTATGAATAAGGATTTCCAAGACCATGTCTTCTCTGTTTTTGAAAGGGTCTTGGACTTTACTGCATCATTCACTCCCATTCAGAACCCACTACAGATGTACTTTCTGACAAATGATACTTCCTGGCGCTATTTAAGTGCTGAGTATGAAGAGTGACGCAGACATGCGTACAGCTTGTAAGGCGCCAAGGTGCGAGAGACTAAAGTAACAGCGGAGTACAACACGCCTAGATTAGAGACAACAGATGGCACACCGTGTGGCCGCATGGCAAGCGCAAAGTGCAGAGCGTGACTCCCAGGGACACGAAAAAACCAAGCCAACGCCCCACCGACAGGCTTGCTGGTCCATGACTGCTCCAATTGCTTCCATTACTGGGGACTCAACAGAGCATCTGCACACAGCTAATCTTCCCACAGGCCTTTCGGGTTTGAGAGAGTGCCTCACTCAGCTGACTAGACCTGGCTCAAGCTTGTAGTCTTTCTGCCTCAGCTTCCCAGAATGGTAAGATTATAGGTATTACCTCCAAGCCTGGTTTAGATTTGTATTTTTGTTTAAAAACAGCAAGAAAAAAATTGCTTATTTGTGTGGCACAACTGGATCCACAATGAAGACACACTATTAAGAGAAGAATTATGTGCAGTAAATTTACTCTGATTAGGTTTTTCTTGGTGGTATTGGGGATGGAGCCCGAGGCCTTGAATCCTAGGCAGGCAGTCTACCCCTGGAGTTCATTTCATTCCAATGAATTTTGAGACAGTCTCATTAAATTCCCCAGGCTGACTGCTACCTTGTGATCCACCTGAGTAGCTGGGGTTATACGTATGCACCACTCAGTGAGCTCTGATCATTTTTTGGGGGTGGGGAGCGTGGTAGTGCTAGGAATCAAACTCAGCACCTTGCACTTGCCAGGAAGGTGCTGTGTTGCTGAGCTGTTTTCCCGCCCTCTCATCAGCTTGAAGTGACCATTCATAAAATTCTCTTAAGAAGCGTATGACCTGAAGTTCCTAAATATTTTGAA
This sequence comes from Myocastor coypus, assembly GCA_004027025.1. Classification (NCBI taxonomy): domain Eukaryota; kingdom Metazoa; phylum Chordata; class Mammalia; order Rodentia; family Myocastoridae; genus Myocastor; species Myocastor coypus. Next base: position 9,615 of record PVJA010016551.1, read on the forward strand.
AGAACTATCATTTTGTACGTTTTCTTTTTTTCGATCTTCCTTGATACAGGGTCTCACTATGCAGTTCCGGAGGGACTTAAGCTCACAAAGATCCTTCTGCCTCAGCCTCCCAAATGCTGGGATTTGGGGTGCATGCCACAATGCCTGGCTCATTCATCACTTTTGAAAAACTCTTTTTTCTCAACTGACAGATTAAACACATTTAAAGGAAAGCAAAGAAGTATTTTTCCCCTGAAGAATAGAAGTTGTGATTTGTGAAGGCTTTTTTTCTCCCTCATTTTTTAACAATTACAGTCTGGCCGTATGTCTGTGCAGAACCATCGGTGGACCAGAGAATCCCAGCTCCAGTCGTTTGGTAGGCGTTCCAAATCAACTATGGAAAAATGCTGAGAGCCCCTTTCCTCCTACGAGACTGACAGTGCTGGTCACAGCACTGATAAGGAGTCCGGTATACTTGGATTAAAGAGTGTTCGGGGAGAGGCCACAGGCCCTGCGGGAAGTATCAGTCTGACCACTGCTAAGTACCCAGAGCAGGCCCGGTGTTCTGAAAAGTGCTCGGAATATCAGCTTTAGGTGTTTGTTTTAGAAAGAGCACTTTGTCAGCCATGGAAAAAAGATTGGAATGCAGATTTGCAAAGAGACCAGCTTTTGATCTTAGGAAATAATGAGGCTCCTGAACCAATAGATCTCATTCTTTGAGATCTGAATAACATTCAGAAAATACTAATACTGGCTCTTACTGAATGATAAGAGGTAGAAATAAATGAAGAGATAGGTAAGATAAATGACTCAGGTTGCATAGAGCACAATGCTGCACAGGTGTGGCAGTACGGGCCTGTAGTCCCAGCACTCTGGGATAGGAAGTGGGGTGTGGGACGAGGTTGAGGCAGGAGGATCCCTGCAAGTTTGACATCAGCTTGGGCTACACAGTGAGCTCAACAGCGAGATCCTGTCTCAAAAAGACAGACAAAACACCAGAAAACAAAACAAAAAAACCAAAAATACGAATAAAACATGTTTTGGGAGCTGGGTGTGCTGACCAATGTCTGTGACCCCAGCAGTTCTGAGCGGAGGCAGCAGGCTTGGCCAGCGTGGAGTTCCTGGGCTCAAGGCAAGTTGGGCTATGGAGTGAGATGCTGTCTCAAAAGAATGACAAAGCTAGCCTCAGAGCAGCAGAAACAACGCCTGGCTGGCATGCACACGGCTGTGTCCAGCAGACAGGTAAGAGGACAGGCAATGGGGAGAGCAGTATTCAGAAGTTGTTAAAGGCCAGCAACGACCTGAAGAGCAAATAACATGCAAGAAGAAGATGAGAACCCGAGTTTATTGTTTTCAAGCGGCTCAGCTGTCTGAACGGCCTAAAAAACAAACTACAATGCACAGGATGTCAAACTTCAACATAGTCTGAAATAAAGAGTATTAGAGAACGTTAGTATTAAAACATTTTGAAAAGCTAAATGATTTAAATCAATGAAAACAAACTGGAATTTAAAATTCTGAGCCAATGAAAACAAGCTGCTACTACTGTATTATAGAAATCATTATGATATGGATGGGGTTTTCAAAATTTAGAAAACGAGCACAGAGAAACTACCAGCAGATAATTCTCATACCTCTTTGTTTCTTCTAAAAGGCACCCTTAGTATTTCTTCTTGCTGCTCCAACTGTCTCAGAGTGAGGGGTTTAAATGGAGATCCTGGCAGTGACTGGCAAAATATGTCATTCACAGGAGATGCTCTGAACCTAGTCAGTAAGGAAAACGAAAGCTAAGCCAAGAGGGCCTTCAAGCCTGCTGCACAGTGTGTTTAAAATACTGATGTACATCCTACCTATACTTGGGGTGATTGCACAGGAGTGGTGTCAAAATGACCACTTCATATTCACAAGTTGTAACTTCAGCTACCGAAAGAATTTCATGCTTGGATTCAGGGTGACATATGTACATCACAGTACAGGATCTGGGCCGGTTCTGCTTCAAACTGCAAGGCGTGCCATTTCCCATGCCCACGGGATAGTAGGGTGTCATCTGACCTTCAATATTTTTAGTGGGAATCTTTAAAAAGAGGGTACAGAATTAGAAAATTAGAAAATGAGGGACTGCCGGGCGTGGTGGCGCACACCTGTAATCCCAGCACTCGGGAGGCTGAGGCAGGAGGATCGCTGTGAGTTCGAGACCAGCCTGGGCTACAAAAGTGAGCTCAAGGCCAGCCTGAACTGCACAGTGAGACCCTGTCTCAAAAAGACAAAAAAAAAAAAAAAGAAAATGAGGGATTGAAAATGGGAGAAACATTTGTTATTCTGAAAGGAGGAAAATGGCATTTTATCTGTGAACAGAAAGGTAATGTCTCTGTACTTTCAGTTCACTCTCTAAGGTTCGGCTTCGTAAGTTCTTATTTGAGCAAACACATATGACTCTCAAATAAAGACATTAAGTCAAATATACATTTCTATAGAGGACACAAAAATTAAGTGTTCAGTGAATAATGACTAACAGTTGATTCCACAAGCCTGAAGGCTGATTTGTCAAGAGTCAGGGCTAGACAACAACCACTACTGTACAGAACAGAAATGTAAAGACACTGTGGGAATACGTGACTGCGTGCTCTCCTTCCACTACCAATAGCGCATGTGTTTTAGCATAGGAAGTCCTATGTAGTCGTCAAGCTGGGCCCAGCATGCAGCTCAGCCATGCGGTGCCTGCTTGGCAAGTGCAAGGTCTCCAGCTCAATCCTGGTACAAAAAAAAGCCAAAGAACAAAAATGAATCTGTTCAGGTTTAGCACCTGACAAATTAAGAAGTTAGAGGGGATGGAGTTTGGATCTGAGAAGCCAGAGCTCATTACGTAGTAGGCTTCCATCCTTTTCTCTCCAGAACTGCTAGAGAGCCCCATCTTGGAGCTTTAAGAAGACACCATTAATACGTCTCCAAGCAAGCCTCAGAGGCAGGGGCCTGCTCTCGTATTGCTTAGGTGCCCTGCCGGTGCTCTATTCAAAACAGACAATAAGTAAATGTTTCCACAGAAAAGTATCTGTGGGTTGACATAGCTCAGCAGTCTAAGCGCTTGCCTGGCTAGCACAAGGTCTTGAGTTCAATCCCCGGTAACACACACACACCCCCCCGGTAACACACACACACACACACACACACACACACACACACACACACACACACACAGAATATCTGGGCTGGGAGATAGCACAGTGGTCTAAGCACCTTCTTGGCAAGTGCAAGGACCTGGGTTCAATCCCTGGTCCTGCATGCCATGCTGGCCCTGAGCTGGCCACCAAAATTGGGTGTGGTGGCACATATCTGTAATCCCAGCACTGGGGAGGCTGAAACAGGAGGATCACTATGAGCTTGAGCTGCCTAGTGAGATCCTGTACCAAATAAATAGAATATTTTAAAAAGTCCCTTGCAATATCTGTTTATGTAAATGAACAACGTATACCTAATTAAAAAATAAACTTATTTATTAACTAAAATTGTCTTTTAGTTTCCTTATATACTGCTTTCATATTACTATCCGAGATTGAGAGAATTATACCTTCAAATCTCTGAATTTACTAGCTTCATGACCTTGATTAAACTGCATTTGTCATTTATACAAGTAGTATAGTAAAGGACGCAGAGACTGCTAGAAGAAATGTTAGCTTTTGTGAATTGCTGCATTTGGCTTGAAGGTTGGGGCTCAATGTTAGCAGCTTTCCCTGCCCTTTCTTTTCATATATTATTTCGCCTTTGAGTTCTAATTTCCTACTGTGAATCCATATGTTATTTCAAAGGCAGCAATCCCACCTCCTGTGCTAGAGACTGAACTCAGGGCTTCTACACTGGGCTATGTCTCTGGCACCTGTTTACGTCTTTACTTTGAGACAGAGTTTCACTAAGTCTCAAGCTGCACCGGCAAGGCTGTTGCAATCCTTCTGCCTCAGCCTCCCAAAGTGCTAGGACTATAGGCCACCACACTACAGGGAAAAGCTCCCTGTGAAGTTACAAGTATCCTTATTAAGAACCTTGCACAAGCGCGGCACCTATAGTGTGTCTGGCAGTCTCCTTTGATTGTGGGCTGCAGAGATAAAAAGACAGTTCCTGCTTTTAGAATCCTTGTGACCTGGTTGTTATTAATGAATGTAATTCATCTGTTCACTCATAGGAAACTAGGACGAAAGATGAAAAAACTTAAAAGCTGTCACTGTAACTGTTTCTAATACTAAGCAGAAAGAGCCCTGCGAAGGACCAGAGCAACACTGCAGTAGGACAGAATCTTCCTCATACATGCTCTTTATTTAGTTTTGAAAGAGGGTCTTGCTCTGCAGTTTTTTTTTTTTTGGCGGGACCAGGATTCAAACTCACGACTTTGCACTTGCCAGGCAGGCACTTGTGCCATGGAGCTATCTCCTCAGCCCCTTGCTTTGCAGTTCTGACTGGCATTGCACTCACTAGGGAGCCCTGGCTGGCCTCCAGCTCACAGCAATCCTCCTACCTCAGCCTTGCAAGTGCTGGTATTATGCCAGCTCCCTACACACAATACTGATAGATCTTTCTATTTAGGCATGAGTTTAAAAAAAAAAAAGTAAATGAAAAGATCACAATACAATTCAGAAAAGCTGAAGGTGCTGTAAACTTTTGACCTATTCCTTTGAGGTAGTGAATAATTAAAGAACACAAAGATAGATTTTTTCAATTGCATTGTATAAACTGGGGCCAGGGAGATAGCTACGTGGCACAAGTGTCTGCCTGGCAAGTGCCAAGGTTGTGAGTTCAAACCCCAGTTCTGTGGGGGAAAAAAAAAAAAAATTGTATAAATTAATGCCTTGATAATAATAAACGTTAACAGCAAAATATCTGTCACTTGCCTCGCTTGATTTTTCCTTTTCTTCTATTTCTTGCTCTGTGGAATAATTGAGAAACACGTAAGCGTGGGGAATGGGCAGGGACACAGTCAAGGTACAGAGAATTGCATCCTCACCCAGCTGAGCAGCCCAAGCTCTCAGGACCCAACACACACACGACTTTTGTCTTTCTGGGGAGAGTGGTGCTGGGTTCAAAGCCAGGGCTCTGTGCAGGGAAGCAGGAGCTCTGCCTCGGAGCTAACCCTCGGCCTGAGGCCGCCTTCCTACTCGTGGTGGCCTTGGAATGGGTATTTTATGAGAGAATGGTCACATTTAATCATATACATACTCTGCTTCACGAAAATAGTTTTATCTCAGTGGAAAGCTAAATCTTAAATTGACTCGCAATATGAGCAATATAGATTGAATGGAAATATTTTACCATTTGTGAGACACATTGGTTTCCATACACAAAAACTGTTTAAGCCAAGTAAAAAGTGAACGTTATATAAATATATATCCTATTAGATTTTAAACATTTCATTAGTAACTGTAAGAAAAGTATGTTTGCCTAGCAGAAAATAATGAAAATAATGGCTTCTTCAAAAGTTGTCAAAAAAAAAAAAAATTGTCTAAGTTCATGAACTTTTGTATCTTAAAATTGTTTCTAAGAAAAATCTCTTAAACTTTAATTTGAACATAAATATGAAACCAAATCCCAGTATTACTATCAAATCATTGTGTAAAGACCAACCTTTTTCAGATAGAAGGTTCTTAGCCAACATATTCCCAAGGTAGTACTCATGAATATTTATTTTCTATATTAAGAAAAAATACAGTTAAGCATTTTGCAAATATATTTTTAAGGATAAAACTTTAAACTATCAATTTCATTATGAAATTTCCCATTTTTGTTTTTTCACTTTACATTTTTTTTTTTTTTTTTTTGTCTTTTTGAGACAGGGTCTCACTATACAGTTGAGGCTGGTCCTGCGCTCACTTTTGTAGCCCAGGCTGGTCTCGAACTCGCACCAATCCTCCTGCCTCAGCCTCCCAAGTGCTGGGATTACAGGCGTGAGCCACCACGCCCGGCTTCTTTATTATCGTTATTTTTTTATTTTTATTTATTTTATTTTTTTATTTTTTTCACTTTACATTTTGAAGAAACCATACCTGACCAGTCTCTTTCTCTTCGTGGTACTGCCGGATATGTTTTCCATGACATACTTCATAAGTCCAGTAAGACTCAATCTAGGAAAGATGAATATGTTTAAATACACAACTGATACTCATAATTCCTTTTTTTTGTTGTTGTGAAAGGGTCTTGCTATATAGTTCAGATTGGCCTTGAACTCATAGCCATCCTCCTGCCTCAGCCTCCCGAGTGCTGGAATTACAGGCTCATGTTACCACATTCAAATGACACTCGTAGGAAGTCTCAAAAAAAAATGTGAAATTTTGAAGTCTGTATTTTCATTAATTAGCTATATGTGAGAATTGTAAAAAAAAAAGAAAAACTTCAGAATATATTTGGGTATCTACTAAGTTGGGGACTACGTTCTTTATAGCTTAAAAAAACTAATAACTTTAATAGAAATTGTATGAGGTGACGAGATGTTCCTTTTAGACAAAAGCATTCACGGTTGTTTAGTAACTGATGATATTAAATTTTCTTTATCTCCAGATAGGGTCTCTCAAGTTGACCAAGCAGGCCTACCTCTAATTCTCCAGCCTCAGCTGTCAGGGTTCTGGGATTTCAAGTGTACCACCACACCCAGCGGAGGACGGTACTAGCATTACTTATTATAAGTGTTTGTGCATACATTCTGCAAGAATGTAAATGAACAAATACTATTAAGCAATAATTTAGATTTGTATCTAATTTAACAAATGATATTATAAGATAAGAAGAAATGCTTAAGCAGTTTCAAGGGTCTTCTGGCTGCTGGAAATTTATTTTCTAGGTATCAAATGCAGAAAAAATACATACCCTGTATGAGCAACTGCTTTGTTTAAACAGCGGTTCCAAAAGCTCTCTTGGACTAGGACCCTTATAATCTTTTTCTTCTTCCTAAGAAAGATCTGGGTTAAACATTTATAATTTTTCCAGAATTTCACCTCACTCTGCTGTTTGGGTACTAACTCACTGGTTAAATCACAAATGCTTGGAAACAAAAAAGACAAAAAGTAAAAAAACTTTAATAAGACCTTACTTCTTGGAAATGAATTGAAATATAAAATATGAAGCAATGTCTTATTCATTTTTCTTTTGTTTCATTTTGAGTGGGCACTGCCATGTGTTTCAGGCTGGCCTTCAGTGCACACTGCTTCTCTTGCTTCAGCCTCCCAAGGTGTACCAGCATGTCTGTTTTTTTTTTATTTGTTTGGTTTTCTGAGATGGGGTGCAGGCTGGCCCTGATCATGGTGATTCTCCTGCCTCAGACTCCCAATTGCTAGGATTACAGGTATGTACTACTATGCCTGGCTCTTCTTTTTCAAGAAAGATTTCTAAGCATTAGTTTTCTGAGCAAATTTTATAAGCCCATTTCAGAATTTTAAAATGCTTCTACCCACATACTCTAGCTATGAAAATTTCAAAATGGTTGAAACTTGCAAAGTTTCAAGATGCTTTCAGTTTCCTATGTATTTTTGTATACTTCAGACCTCAATGCTAAATGTACTTAAGGCTTTCTGTGTGTATATTCGTGTTTCATGAAATTTAGGAATACAAAATGAAATAGCTGTCTTAGACTTCAAATCAGAACAAAACTTAAGTCCTGAGTTTAATTTTCTGTTTTACAGATCATGAAAATAATTATACAGCTGGCTCAGTGGATGCTTGGAGGGCAGGAATATGGTTTCACACCTGCTCAGGGTTCCGTAGCTGGCTGCAGCCTACCCGAAACTGCTGCCTTTTGGGTCAGAGGCCTTTCCATTTCCCAGACTGCCACTCCTGCCTCGCCCGGATGCACCTGGTGCCCTGAAGGCCAGCTAGGAGGCAGCGGGGCATATCAGGAAAGAGAAAAGGGCAGGAGCAGGTGGGAAGTTGTGTATTTTTTTTTTTTTTTTTTTTTTGTAGAACCAGGGACTGAACTCAGGCCCTTGTGCTTGCCAGGCAAGTGCTTATTCTACTGAGCTATCTCCCCAGCCTCCTCTGGAGCAGCTTCGAGTCCTTATAAACTTGTGAAAATGTTATATATGTAGCTAAAACTTAAATCGTGTCTTAAACCCTCATTTCTGCAAAAGTAAACATTTTCACTGAAAACTGATAATTTTTCCAAAACAAATGGCAAAGAATTTAGGAATAATAAAAGTGATTAATACTTTCATGCTAAAAGTGTTACTGAGAATTTTGTTATTAAGTTTTTAGAGTACAAAAAGAAAAAAAAAAAAAAAAAAGTAATGTGGATTTAGAAAGTTTAATGTTTAGTTGTTTGATCAATCTTATATACCTATATGTATTAATCTAAACTGATCCGATGATGAAAATATGTAATATAACCACTGTTAAATTTAAACAATAAAAGAATTGGAAAAAAAAAAAAAAAAAAAAAAAGTTTTTAGAGTACATAGTTCTGACACTTTAAATAATTTTGGGGACAAGGAATATTCATACCTTTGTAAAAACTCACCTCATCCCCACTTGTCACAAAAGGAAGTATACATTTATATTTTTCTTTATGTGTAGTTGTCATGATGACATAGTTATCTTCTTTATACAAAACACCAGTTGTGGGCTAGAAATACAATAAAATATATACATTATTTGCTTTAATCAAACTGTATTGACTACATTCAGTCCTAGACAGGAATAAAGGTTCCTCAAATTAATTTACTATTTATTACTGAAATATATGTATTTTATGAGAACGTATTTATCGGGGGAAAGAAAGCTGTCATTTTAAAGACATATTTTCAAAGGCAAGGAAAAATAGTGCCATATTTTTTGACAGAATAACCTTTATCTTGATGCTGTAATACAAAAATATATGCAAAAGTTTATAGTAAAAGGAAGTTGCAGTAGGCTAGGAGCCTGATGCACGCTGGACACACATTTTCCTTCGGAGCTATTTCCCATCCTTTATTTTTTATTTTGAGATGGTGTCTCACGAGGTTGGCTTCAAACTTGGAATCCTTCTGCTTAAGCCTCCTGACTAGCTGGGGTCACAGGGAGGTACCACAGCCCCCACGTGAAATGCCTGCTTTCTGATAAGTATTTTGTGACAATTGTTTCTACTTTTCTCTTCTTCTAGTACTATGAAATGCCTGTGCTCTACTCCCAGCAAGGAAAGATGTCCTTACTAAGTATGTCTGTCTTTTTCTCTGAAAGAAAACCACTCCACCTGGCAACACGTAATCCTGAAAGCGAATGCAAGTGAGGCTGTGCTTTCTGCGACACACACAACAGCTCCACCCGTGACAGTCCAGCGCCGACTGCTTTCCTAGGCTCTGCTTCCAGGATGCCTGACCATCAAAGTCAGCACAGGCTCAAGTTCCTTATATAAAACACACACCACCGACGTGGGCTAGAGAACTCACAATACCAGGCAGAATGTAACCGTGAAGTAAATACTTGTTATGCTTTGTTTAGGAAATGTACAGAAAAAAAAAATCCTGCACTTGCTTAGCATAGAGCCAAGTTCTTCCCGCTAAGTATTTCTATCTGAGGCCAGCTGCATCCACGTATGCAGACCCAGGGACTATACTGTTAGAAGTGAGTTATATTTAACTCATGAACCTGGAGACAAGCAGAATACTGTACCTATTGTCATAGAAGAGGACTTTATGTAAGAGGTTAAATAAGTTTTCCAAGGTAACACAGCTAGAAGTAGCAGAGCCCAACAGCACATCTGAATGTTTATTATCATTCTACCTAGAATTCTATGTAAACTTCTAATTTTGGCCAAGCATCCTTATTTAACAGACCAGTGCAGGGCTTGGAATACAACTCAGAGATACTTTGTCAAACATGTGTAGGGTCCTGAGCTTGACTCTCAGAACTGCGAGTTCTGAGAAACAGAAACAGTCATTGCAAGTGGTAAGGGAATTAGATCTGAGACAGTTGCAAGGTAAAATTACAAAAGTGTCCTTAGAAACATTCACTCTGTTGGGCCAACAATTTGCTGTAAGACCTAACAGTAATCACTTTCCAGTGTTTCTGATAACTTGGAACATTAGCTAGTGGCTTGTACAAAGCATGAATCATTCATTTAGCAATGGGTGCTTTGAAGTCTCATCAAATCACTTTTTTTTTTGTCCCCAATGGCACTAGTGATTGAACCCTGGAGTTTGGCAAATGCTAGACAGGCACAGTACCACTGAGCAACAATCCCACATCTTAATTCTTAAAACAAAACAGAACCCCTTTGACTTATTTGGTATAGGTTTTAACAGAGCTGGGAACGGCACTTGGGCCCTTGTGCTTGCCAGGCAGCAGCTTATCTCCCCAGCCCCTTGCACTCTTCATGCTAAGACAAGATCACGCTACTCAGCACGGGCCGGCCCTAAAGATCTGGGCTATCTTCCTGCCTCAGGCGACTGCTGGGACTACAGGTCTGCACCACTATGCCCAGTGGGAAAATCACTTTATAGTGCAGTGAAGACAGCAGCAAAGGCTTTAAGGCTCCACCGCTGGCTGTGAAGTACCTGCAACGATGATGCTGAGTTGTGCCCCGCAGCAAATATGGATCCGCTTACTAAGATGTCCAACACCCACTAACGTGGAAAAGGGAACTGGTTATTTGGAACGACAGAAAGAAAAGAAGACAATTCTCTCTTTTTCTTTTTTGTTTTTCAAGTTTTATTTCTCTTAAACCTCATTTATTTGTGTTATTGCTGGCTCAGCATGCCCTGGGGTGGGGGTGCACAGCATGTGGTGCCAGGGATCGAGGAGCGGTCGTGGCACTTGCCTTAAGTTTCCTCCACAGGCGCTTGACCACTGAGCCATCTCGCTGGCGCGACAATTCTCTTTATTTATTTATTTTTTTTTTGGAGACAGGGTCTCACTATGCAGTTCAGGCTGGCCTTTGTAGCCCAGGTTGGGCTAGGACTTGCAGCGATCCTCCTGCCTCAGTCTCCTTGAACACTAGGATTACAGGCATGCACTACCATGCGTGGGGGGAACACAATTTTTTTTTTTGTCTTTGAGACAGGGTCTTGCTATGCAGTTGAGGCTGGCCTTGAGCTCACATCGATCCTCCTGCCTCAGCTTCCGGAGTGCTGGGATTACAGGCATGTGCCACCACGCCCGGCTAGAACACAATTCTTTTTGGCAGGGCTTGGGCTCAAAGTCATGACCTTGCACTTGGCAGGCAGGTACTTGTGCCATGGAGCTATCTCCCCAGCCCCAGAAATACAATTCTTAATGCAAAGTCTTTTATTAGTGGCTGGGGAGATAGCTCCTAAGCACCTGTCTGGCAAGCGCCAAGGACCAGCTTCAATCCCTGGGACAGTATGCTGTGTCACCCTGTAGTGTGCTGTGCTGTGCCAGCCACCAAAACTGGGTGCAGCAGCACAGGTCTGTAATCCCAGCACGAGGGAGGCTGAGACAGCAGTATAACTATGAGCCAGAGAGACCCAATATCAAATAAATTAAATAAATAAATACAAAATTCTGTTAGTAGTTTGGAAACGTCTACTTTTCTATGCACTAAGATAGGTCAGGTTGCAATTCTGCTCAAAAGTTGTGGGCAGCACTGATTGGGATCACTGGGAATTATCTTAACAATTTTTACTTTTTTGTGACATAGGGTCTTGCTGTGCAGTTGAGGCTAGCTTCAAACTTGGAGTAATTCTTCTGCTTCAGCCTCTTGGGAGGCTGGGATTACATGTGTTCACCATGTCTGGCTACTCTATGTGGCAGAGTTAATGTTCTGTGTTTTGGGGGTTAAAACATTTGTAGTGTACAGAGTAGTATCTACTATGATTTAACATTAAATTTGAATGCAAGGAAACCAATCAAACGGTAGGGTAATTTAAAGGAACCTTAATATCTCAAGGGAGAATTTCCTAACGTTTAACAATAGGTCTGGTGCAATTCAGATGGTTACAGAGTAGGCTGGCCCAATAGCAAGGTCACTATCCCATCAGAGACTGCCATCCCTGGACCCACCAAGGGGCCAGCACACATGGGTACTTCCAGCCAGCCTCTGGCTTCAAGATAAGGGCGAGGTCAGATATTCACCGTGGGAGAAGTAAAAGAATTTCAGCAGCACAGTCAGTGTACTCAGTGGTCAGTGTTTACGGCACACCGTTAACCATGGAGTTACTCAATATTCTTTCCAGGTGTAGCAGTTGGGGTAAGTTTTTAAAGTAAGAATATATTATGTATGAATAGTAGTAAGTGGAAAATCAGATGTGCATTGTGGTCCAACTTAGTCAAATTCATGACCTCTAGAATACTGAATAATTAACAATACAGAGATAACAATTTAAGAAATACATACACAAAACAAATGCTAAGAACTTGTAAAGAATATCTTTCTATAAACTAGTTAACAAACACAAAAAAATGTACACATTTTTAGCACTTAATAGTTTATGTAAATCTGAAGGCAACATTATAAGGGATTATGCATTGTTGTGGTACACCGTGATGAGAAGATAACTTAAAGCTGACAGTAAATTTAACGTAGGTGTGGTAGTGCAGGCCTGCAAGCCCAGCACTCGGGAGCAGGACGATCAAGTGAGTCCCAGGCTAGCCTGTGCAACCTGGTCAAGTCAAGGCCAGCCTCAACTGCACCACGAGATGCTACCAAACCAAACCGAACTGAACCGAACGGAACTGAACTGAACCGAACCAAACCAAACCAAATCAACCTCACAAAGCCCCCAAAACCAAACAAACAGAAAAAGAGAGTTTAAGGAAAACAATTAGAACCTTCAGCCAGGTGTAGTGGCGCACGCCTGTAATCCCAGCACTTGGGAGGCTGAGGCAGGAGGATTGGTGTGAGTTCGAGACCAGCTTGGGCTACAAAAGTGACCTCAAGGCCAGCCTGAACTACACAGTGGGACCCTGTCTTGAAAAGACAAAACGAAACAAAAAAAACAACCAAACAAACAAACTTTTAACATAGTCTCTTTCAGTTTCACAAGGTAGAGAGAAGATCTTGACCTAGTTCATACAACTGATGTTATATACAAATACCCAACCAAGTGGTCCATAAAAAAAAAAAAAAAAAAAAAAAAAATCAGTGGCAGCGCTAGGATGTCACAACAGGTGTTAAAGCAGGAAAGAGCAGCTGTAGATTATAAAGCTCTTTACAAATTTCCAAAGACCAAACACAACAACTCGGACTGCTTTTTTTTTGCACACAGGCTATATACTTTTGCCAATTCATAGCAAAACATCTCTAGATTTTTCTCAAAATAACTCTGTAAGAAAGAAATTCTTTTCTCCCTAACTCTTCCAATGTGTCCATCTTGTATTATGGTGGTTTACCAAGGAAAATAAGAAATGAATTTTGAAGTAGGGCTGACAGGCCTTTCACAGAACACTGATGCCGCACACCAACAGGCATTCTTTTCCATGTCTTTTCAGCCAGCAAATACCACTGCCAGAAAGCAAACTGCACACTGACGTGCTAGTGAGCTCCACCAAGGCCATGTTTAGTCACCCACTCAAGAGGCCACCCAAGTGTCAGAGCCACATATAAGCAGTTCTAAAAAAATGTATTTTATACAGGGTCTCATACGCAGCTCCAACTCCTAGTGATTGTCCTATGTCAGCCTCACCACTGCTCCCAGACTCCATAGCCTACTGACCTGGGGGGTGAGGCATGCTGCTGGGGATCAGTCCCTGCCCTTGCCTGGACAGGCATTTAGTTCACGGAGTTATCTTGCCGGCCCTTAAGCATGCTTTTTAAAATTAAACACAGGGGTGCCAATGAGATGGCTCAGCGGTCGAAAGCACGTGCTTAGGCAAATCTAGGCAACTGCAGGGAGGGGTTTGTTCCCGGCACCACCTGCTGTGCCAGCCTCACCCCCAGGTCAGGCTAAGGTGGCCATACATAAAGAAAAAAGGGAAGAAGGAAAGGAAGTTAGAAATAGCTCAGTAGAATAAGTGCTTGCCTGGCAAGTGCCTAAGGGCCCGAATTCAATCCTCAGTTCCGCAATTTGTTTAAAATTAATCAAATTTTAAAATATGTAATATAACCATTGTTAAATTTATACAATAAAAATATTAAAATTAAAAAAATAAAATTAATCAAATTTTTAAAAATGTTGCCAAAAAAAATTTAACACAGGTGCAAAAACTCTGGAGCCCTAGCTCAGTGGCACAGTGCCTGTTTGGCAAGCACAGGGTCCTGAGGATGACTGTTGGTGCCCAAAGTAAATAAAGCTTTCAACAGTTACAGGCTCCTTCCAACTGTGCTCTCTGGAGAAAGTCGAGGAAGTCGAGGAAGGCCTAAAGTAACCTCACTGGAGCCTTTTTTTTTTCCAGTACTGGGGATTGAACTCAGGACCCTGCACTTGCCAGGCAGTGCTTATTCTACTAAGCGGTCTACCCGGAACCAAAACTTATATGGGGACTTTTAATGTATTTCATGGCGCTAATACAAAGATAAACGATTTTACCCAGAAACAGTTACCTAAATAAGCGACATATCAGAGCCATAGTGGTACACAGAAGCAGAGAAACACACTAAGTATATGAAATACAGTATAACCAGAAACTAGCAAAACAAACACATCTGGAAAACGCGCGTCTGCGGCGGTGACGACATCCATAACTACGCAAATCCTTTTATGTAGGGGAGAGCAATGTCGCTGAAACCTCGGCCTTGTGCCTTCGGAAAGCAAGCTCTAGGAGCCGCACTCCCGGCCCCTAGGAGCGTAAGGCTTCCGTGATACTCTTGCTAATGTTTCAATAAAACAGTAACATCAGTAAGTTGATCTCTCAACTTCAGGAACTGTTAAGCAACTAAGATAAGATCTGTCTTCCAGAACTTCAGTCTGGAACATAGGAATTCACGTAAATAAATGAACTATGTGTTAAGTGTTCTAAGTACCTAAACATGGGTCACGCGCAGGATGACTTTTCAGCAGCCTACTCCTCCTAAGCAGAATTTTCATTCAGGTAACGTTTTCTTCCCTGTAAGAACCTCACAGTCTGGAGCAGGTCGTAACATCCAACACCCTACGGAACAGCCTACGCGGACGGCCAGCCGCACGAAGAAAAAACCTAGAAGGGCAGCGATAGGGAGAGCGCAGGGCGCCGAGGGGTGGCCGAGGAGGGACTGGAGGGCGGGGGCCTGGGTCCTCGCGCTCAGCGCGAAGGCACCCCGGCCAGAAGGTCTGCACGAATGGAGGCGGGTGGACAGCAGCGGGAGCGCGAGCACCCGCAGGGGCGTCTCGGGGCAGGGAGCCAAAAACCCGCAGGTGGGAGATGGCCGACGGCTGAGCAGCGGCACTGACCAGAGAGAACTCGGTGCCCGGCCAGTTGACGCGGAAGGGGACATCGTCGCTGAGCGGCGGGAGCGCGCGGCCTCCGACCGACACCTCCAGGAGGCCGCAGAGGACCAGGAATACCGGCCCCCCGGGGACCAGCCTCCGCACGCCGCCGCCTCCTTCCTCCATCCTCCGCTGCCGCGCTCCCCAGCCGCTGCTACAGTCTCCTCTGCCTAAAGAGGAGACGACGAGGAGGAGGAGGAGGAGGAGGCGGCGGCGGCGGCGGGACTATAACGCGACTTAAGAGCCGGGGAGTCAACCGCCGCCACGTCTCCTTCCGGAGAGCCCGGCGACGCCGTCCCACCCCGTGGCCTGGGGCCACGACTTCCGGAGCAGGCGACCTGTAAACATCCGGGGCCCTCAGGCCTCGCCACTCCTTCCGGGTCACCCCACCCACTTCCGCTTCCGGGGCAAAGGCATGTAAATATCCGGGGCCCGGCGCCCCTTCGGTTTTTCCG
Organism: Myocastor coypus; assembly: GCA_004027025.1. Taxonomy (NCBI): domain Eukaryota; kingdom Metazoa; phylum Chordata; class Mammalia; order Rodentia; family Myocastoridae; genus Myocastor; species Myocastor coypus. Next base: position 25,354 of record PVJA010016551.1, read on the forward strand.
TTCCGTATCCTCGTGTTTTGGCGGTGGGGTTCCCACGTCGGGTAGCTTTCTTGGACCTGGCTCCCAGAGACTGGGTCTCGGGCCAGCTCTTTCGTTGGAAAAGCAGCCGGGCCGCAGGGCGAGCGGGTGAGTCAAGTGATGAGCGCCCGCGCGCCTCCGGTGAGTGGACAGCGCGGGAGGGCGAGCCGGCGCAGTAGTTCGGGTCCTCGGGCGGCGGCGAGGCGGAGAGGGGCGACGCGCCCGGTGGGCCGTCCGCCGCGGCTTTTCCTCGACGCCGTACCCCGCTCGTCGCGGTGTTCACAGGCTCCGACCTCTGCTGCGCGTTTGGTGACGCGGTCGTGGAGACCTACAGTCCCCGGGCAAAAGCGCAGAAGTTCCCGCGTGTGAGGGTCTAGCCCGGTGAATGTGAAATTGGGGGCTCCGAGCGCGTCGGACGTGTTGAGTCGAGGCTGGCAGTTTTGGTTTCCTTAGCAAATCGATTACTGTGGAGATTCCAAAAAACTAGGATTGGCGGTCCCATTCAATCCAGCTATTCCCCTCCTGAGTATTTTTTCCAGAACTGAAAACATCATACTAAAGCGATATAGCAGCAGGGAGGGGGATTGAACTCAGGATCTGTTGCTTGCCAGGCTTGTGCTTATGCTTCTGAGCTATCTCCCTGTCATTAGGAGTTAGGTTTTGGAAACAACCCAAATGCCCATCAACCGAGGAATTGACGAAAAAGATGTTGGTAATTTTAATACAGTGGAGTATTACTTTGCTATAAAGGATACAGTCGAGGTTTTTATAAATAACTGCATGCAATTAGAGACCATACTCATACATGAAATTAATCAGACCAGCATGCGGGAACACCATGTTGTCTCCTTAATGAAGAACCTGGAAGAGTAAGTAAAATCCCAGAGGTACACTAGGTGCTGTGAAAGGGAAAGAAACTGGTGGAAAACGGGGATGAGAGAAAGAGAAGAGAAAGAAGATAGGTATGTATATGCATAGGATAGCTTGGATACAATGACTGCTGATTTTTGCTGGTCTGTTGAAAAGAATAGTTAATGCTTACCTTAAAAAGACTTTTTTTTTGTTGAACCAATTTTGCATGCTTTGAACACTAATTTGAAGACAGTATGCAGTGTAACAACCATTGTTGAATTTGTGTCCTTGTGTTTAGCGAAAATCTGTGTCATTTTTTAAAAACTATTTTGTATTCTTTTCAAAGAAAAAAAATACGTTAAGGTTTCCAGCTAATGAGATTGTGCAGTGTTGGCCATAGAGTGTTTATCATGCTCCCCTTGGGAGGTTGGGAGAAGCCAGGTGACTGTTTTGCTAAAGTTGTTAAAGACTGCGGATTCTTCCCCAAACTTAACACAATCCCAACTGAAGAGGAAGGGTGTGCTGTTCTTTTCTATCCTTAACTCCTTCCAGACTAGCACTGAGGCTGCATTCTGAGTCCATTTTCTTTCATTTCAGACTCGCAGAGATGCCCAGATCAGACTCTAGCTTTTGACTGTCCTCCAGCCATCCAGAGTGCTGCGATCAGGGTCACACACCGGAGTGCCTGGCTTCTGTAAGTTTTCTGTTAATATGAAATATGCACAGTATCATAGAAAACTACTTTATTCTGCAGTTGAAATATTGGTCGTTAATTTATTTAGCGTTTTTTTTACTATTTAATGTACCATTGAGATTGGTAAAGTGACACATAAATGGGTTTCTGTTCGTATTTCATAGTCCTCCAGGAAAGGTTGTACAGATAATTTCAAACTTGTGGGATATAGTAAAAAGTAATTAAAATTCACTGGGGTGGGGAGATAACTCCTAAGCACAAGTGCCTGCCCGGCAAGTGCAAGGTCGAGAGTTTGAACCCTGGTCCCGCCTCCCCAAATGAAATGAAATGAAATGAGATAAAATTCATTGAGCATTTACTTGTGTTATACTAGCATAACTACATGGGTACAATGGATTTACAGATAGAAGGGTTTTAACGTGGAGATGCAAAGAAGAAATTGAGGAATTCTATGGTTGGTCAGAAAAAAACAAAGCAAAAAAAAAAAAAAAGGAATGAAACTAAAATTAGAAAATTAAGGGTTTGTAGACTCTTATTAGGTATGTAAAAAAATGCATCTTGAACATAATTCTAGGTGGTCCATAAAGGCTTTTAGTGTAGAGTGTGTGATGGGATGGATTCAGAAATAGGCGGTTGGTATTAAGAAAAAGAGGGGCTGAGTTCAGGAAAGGGTTTGCTGTGCAGAAATGTTGGGCTTTATTCTTTGGGTCAGAACTTCTTGAACTGGAAGACATTTTCCATTGGAATCACCTTGTAGGGATTCTGGTTTTTTTTGTCTTTTTGAGAGAGGGTCTCACTGTGTGGTTCAGGCTGGCCTTAAGCTCACTTTTATAGCCCGGGCTGGTCTGGAACTCACTGATCCTCCTGCCTCAGCCTCCCAAGTGCTGGGATTACAGGTTTGTGCCACCACACCCGGATAAAGGGATTCTGTTTTTTCTGGTACAGTAAATGCTACAAAGAACTAGCGTTTTTTAAAGAGCCTACCAATGGGATGTGTTGCTTTTGGTAGGAGGTCAGGGTGCTGTGAGGAAGAAGAAACACTTCAGGTTTTTGTTTGATTTGTGGTAGTGGGGATTGAACCAGGCGGGGATTTCACACCAGTGAGGTCCCCAGCCCCACCACCAAGGATGGCCTACTAAATTGGAGGTTGGGCCTCACTTGCCTGGGGCAAATTCTTGGCTCTTCTTGTTGGAAAGCTTCAGGATGTCTCTGAGAGGTATGAGCAAATTTAATTAGGCAGAAGCAAAGAAGTTTGTAGTCCCAGGGAAAGAATATGGATACTGAGGGGTGAGGTACACCATGGCCTGGGGTTGGAGGTATTTACTGGGCTTGGAGTATCCTAAAGACGGATCATCTAAGGTGTTTATCCTCAAGTTATTTATCATTAGTATCTATCAGGTTAGTCATTAGTGAACTAAAGCAAAAACTATCTTTAGAGTGAAAAAGGGGGGGGGTGTGGTGGCACACGCCTGTAATCCCAGCACTTGGGAGGCAGAGGCAGGAGGATCATTGGTAATTTGAGGCCAGCCTGATCTACGAAGTGAGCTCAAGGCCAGCCTGAACTGAATAGTGAGGTCGTGTCTCCAAAAGACTAAATAAATAATAAAAAAATACAATAAAAAAGTGAAAACTATTTGCATGTGTTTGACATTTAGAGATATGACTCAGCTTATTTCATTCATTCATTCATTTATTTATTTATTTTGTCTTTTTGAGACAGGGTCTCACTGTACAGTTCAGACTGGCCTTGCGCTCACTTTTGTAGCCCAGGCTGGTCTCGAACTCACACTGATCCTCCTGCCTCAGCCTCCTGAGTGCTGGGATTATAGGCGTGCACCACCATGCCTGCTTGTATGACTCAGTTTATAATGGGACCTGTTTTCTGGAGTGGGAGTCTTGAATTTGTGCATTTATAATAGCTAAAGAAAAGGCTGAAGTATAATTTACAGATTGGTAGTATCTTTAATATTCTTGGGAAGGGGCCGAGGAAATAGCTCAGTAGAATAAGTGCTTGCCTAGCAACCACAAGGGTCTGAGTTCTATCCCTGGTCCTGGAAAACAAACAAACAAACAAAAAAACAACAAAAAAAGAACTTAAGAAAAAAAAATCTTGGGAATTTAGAAGTGCAGAGGCTTGAAGGTAAAATAGGTCTGGAGTTGAAAAGGCATTGCAGCCATGGGTAATTTCAATAATTTGAAGCTGCATTTTCTTAAAATTATGATTTTTGTCCCCATTTCATCTTTTTTTCCTTTTGTCTCAAGGGGGTTACATTTCCAGCTGGTCCAATTTCCAGCTGGAGCCCCTGATGAGACTGTCACAGAGGCAGCATGGCTGGAGCAGGAGGAACGTGGGGGAAGTGATGTCTGAGAGGCCCAGGAGAGCAGCTGGCTGTAGCCTTCCAGGCCGGAGAGCTGTGACTCCTGCACGTTTGTGCAGGTCCCTGACGGTGGCTGTTGTGTGCGAAGTTGATTGTAGGGGTGTTTCTAGTCCCCCAAAAGTCATGTTTAAGTCCTAACCCTCAGAACCTGAATGTGAATTTATTTGGACATAGGATATTTACACGTGTAATTCTAGTTGAGATGAGATCACACTGAATCAGGGAGGGCCCTTCATCCTTTGTCTGATGTCTTTAGAAGAAGAGACGTAGACACCAGGGAAGAATAGGCTTTGTGAAGGAGACAAGGTTGGAATGCTCCGTCTACCAGCCAGCGGACACTGAGGGCTGCCAGCAACTCCTGCAGCCAGAGGACAGGGCAGGTTGCTCTTAGGGTATGGCCTTGCCCATGTCTTGGTCTTGGACTTCCTGTTGCCACAGTTGTGAGAGATCACTTTAGTTTTGGCTTTATTTTTTGCATTACTTGTGACTGAACCCGGAGAGCTTTGGTATTGAGCTAATACCTTTTACAGTTTTTATTTTAAGCTGTGTATAAGGGGCATGACTGTTGTGGTTTGTGTATAGGTGTCCCTCCAAAGCCTCATGCAGCTGTGGGGCGGCTTCTGGAGTTTGCGATTGATAACTGTGGGTATGGAAGCTGCAGTTGGCGGGAGGGGGAGTGTGAGGAGAGAGGCTACTAGCTGCCTGGGCTGCCACACCCCTTTGTGCTCCTCTCCTTGCTGATGCCATGAACGGTTGTTCTTTGCCGTGTGCCACTCTGCCTTGGGGCCAGCTGAGTATGGATCGAAACCTCCAGTAACTGAGCTAAATAAACCTTTCCTTCTTTCCTTTTGGGTGTCAGGTATTTGTCCCAGCAAGGAGAGAAGAGTAACTGAGGCACCTGTAGTCCTAGGACTCAGGAGGCTGAGTTGAGGCAAGCAGATGTTGTGAGTTAGGGACCAGCCGAGACGACCCAGTGAGTTCAAGGACAGATGTAACTACATCCTGAGTTTTTGTCTCAAAATTGAAAAAAAGACCAAAACCAAAAAGCAAAACACATACATATGTGTTTTGTAAAAATTGTGACTGCCTCATTAAGTCACCAAGTTGCTCCGCTGGCCTCCACGTTGGGATGCTTCTGCCCCAGCCTTCAAGAGGGGTGGTATTACAGGTGTGGGACCTCCGGCCAGCAGTTCCTCTTGTTGAAAGTTCTTCACTTTAGGGTGAGTTGTTAGAGTAGTCCTAGAAAACTAGCCCTGTCCAGGGGTGGCAACAGGGAGAGCTGTTAGAAAGCTGATAGCAACAGTGATAGAGGAAAAATAGCTTCTTCTGTTTGTTTTGCTTTCTTTTTGTCTTTTTGAGACAGGGTCTTAAGCAGCTCAAGCTGGCCTTGGGCCCACCTTGTACTTACAGTGATCTCCTGCCTCAGCCTCCTGAGTGCTGGGTTTACAGGCATGTGCCACCATTCTGGCTAAGTAGCCTGCTTTAGATTGTTTCGAGTAGGGCATCTTGAACTTACTGGAGGATGAGATCCGATAGATGTTCCAGGGAGTAACTCGATGCCTAGGTATTTTCCATGAGCATTAGGAGGGAAGGAAAGATAAAGGAGCAGAGTGTAGTTTGATGGTAAGTCAGCATTTTTGTTATACTTTATTTTGAAATAATTTTACACTTGATCTTACCCAAAAGGCTGAGAAGTGATTGAAATCTTTTTTTTTTTTTTTCAGGACCAGGGTTCGAACTCATGGCCTTGTACTTACCAGGCAGGCACTTGTGCCATAGAGGTATCTCCCTGGCCCCTGAAACAATTTTAAACTTAGTTCAAACTTTAAAAGTTCTGCAACAGTCTCAGATTAACCAATTATGGTCTATATGTTCTTAGTTATTTTATTTATATGTACATTAATGATAATTTTTTTTTTTTTTTTTTTTTTTTTTTCTTTTTGAGACAGTGTCTCCTGTGTAGCTTAGGCAGGCCTTGAACTGTATGTAGTTTAGGCAGGCCTTGAACCGACTATGTATAGCCCAGGCTGTCCTCAAACTCAGTGGACCTCCTCCTTTAGCCTCCCAAGTGCTAGGATTACAGGTGTGTGCTGCCGTGCCTGGCAATAATAGTAAGTTTTGAATCAGACTATTTTGGACATGTTAATCTTTAAAAGTTACATGGAGCTAACAAGTTGGTTAAGTGCAACTCAAAGATGAAAGACCTGAAGACAAATCAAATGTTGGTGTCACTGCATATAAATACAGCTGAGCAAGGAAAGGAAGAGCAGCATCACTGCGTACTGAACAGCAGTGGAGCGTTAAATGGGCTGGGAGGGCGTGTCCAGGTAAAGCTGTGATTTAGAAGATGGTACAAAAAAGTGAGGCGAAAGAAGTATTTCAGAGAAAGAGAGTAGACTGGGCTTGGTAGTGTACACTGGCATTCCTAGTACTTGGGAGGCTGAGGCAGGAGTTTTGTGAGTTTGAAGCAAGCCTGAGTTACGTAGGGAGACTCTGTTTTAAAAAAAAAAGTGGTGTATACCATAATTCTAGCAGTCTATGAGACTGCGACAGAGTGAGTTCAAGCCCAGTTGGGGCAATTTAGTGACTTGAAACTCTGCCTAAAAAACCAAAAAAATTAGGAAAGGGCTTGGGATGTAGCTCTTTGAAGGCCCTGAGTTCAGTTCTTCGTACACCAAAAAGAGGGGAGGTGGAGTGAATACCTAGTTCGATGAGATGTTGCTGAAAGCTGGATAAAATAAGGATAAGTAAATGACCTTTGTATGTAGCATTGTGGAAAAAGAGTGGAAGGAAAATTGGCTTGTTGGATTGGATTGAAATGGAGATGTTTAGGGAAAGAAAAAAAGGGGAAAGAAAAGGGGCTGTGGAGATAGCTCTGTGGCACAAGTGCCTGCCTCGCAAATGCAAGGTCGTGAATTTGAACCCTGGTCCCATAAGGGAAAAAAAAAAAGACTGGGTTCAATCCCTCATACTGCAAACAAAACAAAATAAAATGCTGAGTGTGATGGCACATGCTACTCTGGAGACTGAGGTAGGAGGATTGGAAATTTGAGTCCAGCCTGGACAACTTTATGGGACCCTGTCTAAAGATAAAAAAGACTGAGGACATAAAGTTCAGGACTCATGGGTTCAGTCCCTGGTCCTATGTCATGTTGTCATTGTCATCCCTCAACCCCTGATGACACCCAGAAACATGATTCTGCAGTTCAGCAGAGTTCAGAACAGGGGCTCTCAATCTTGGCACCATTGATTTGGGGTTGCGCGGGCCTTTGTTGTGAAGTGTTCTGTATTCTGTACATTTACTAATATCCCTGGCTTGTGTCCATTGTAGCCAGCCCCGTGTCTCTCCTTCCCCATCCCTCATTTGGGAAATTAAAAATGTCTGTAGGCATTTTCAGATGTCCTGTAGCAGCTAAGATGGCCTGTGATTGAGAAGCACTGGATTAGAATCTTGCCTGAAACCTATAAACCTTGATGGATTTTTAGGCATTTACCTTTAGTAAGTAAGAAACTGGTGGGGGGCCAAGCAGGGAGCAGTCCAGATTTTTTTCTAGTGTAGCAAATACTTATTTTGCCTTTAATGTTAGTTGTCCTATTTTCACACCCTTCTGTCCCTGTCTGGTCCATGCTTAGCAAGTAAGCTCTCCCTCCTGTCTTCATCTCCAGGCTGTTTGGTGTGGTGTGTACCACACCAACTTTGTGAAATATTTTACGTGATTCATAGGGCACTTAGTCTTAGTTGGTGTTGTTACTATGCTTGTCCAGTAACAAGCATAAAAAAGTTTGGTTATAGAAGTATGACAGATTGTCTGAGTCTGCATTAACCTGAAGTCATGGCGTAGAAATGAATTTTTTTTTAATTAGTGATCTCTTAATTTTTTTCTTATGTAAAGGTTATAGAATACATAATTTGAAATTTCACTTTCCGATTTATGAGTTTTTGAGAAATTGCCCTTTATTTGGCAAAGGTACCTTTTTGTGGAAATGGAGTTATCTTGGTGTAGATTTTTAATTACCTGAAGTAGTAGTTTTGTTCTGGGTTGAGATAAAGCAATTTTTTTTTGTCCATTTGAGACAGGGTCTTGCTATGCAGTTGAGGCTGGCCTTGATCTCACTTTTGCAGCTGAAGTTGTTCTTGAACTCACACTGATACTCCTGTCTCAGCCTCTCAAGTGCTAGGATCACAGGCATACTCCATCATGCCCAGCTTCAAGCGAATTTTTGACAGTTGTTGGTCCAACCAATAGTTTGTAGGCACGGGTGTTAAGTAGTAAGGGTCTGTAAAATGGTGTAGCTGTAGATCAGGTCTGCTGTCATGATTACTTAGAAAATGAGAGTGCAAGACGACTGCAGCTCAACATGACCCTGCCTCAAAATAAAAATAAAAAGACTAGGGTTATAGCTTCCCTTGCATACTCAATGCTTTAGATTTGATGGGGGAGGCTGCTCCATAAATCCAAATTCTCTCTGCTAAAGGTCACATTTAATACTGCAAATATTTATTTCCTCCTCTGTCACCTCTGCTGCAGATAATGAATGATCCCCTCCTCCAGAGGCCCACAATAGCTGCTGAGTTAGATGTACTATAGGTAGTCAGACAGAGCCAGGCCCTCAGAAGGAGCCAGTATGGAAGATGCCTTGTGACCCTGGGCGAGACAGACACCCCCAGTCCTGCCATGGGCTAGACATCAAGAAAAAGGTCCAGCACATTTGTAGCTTCCTAAGGATAAGCATCCAAGGGTGGCATTCTAAATAGGTCTCTCACCACCTTGAGGAAGCTTGGAAGAGTTACCCTCCAGTAGGAAAAGCCCCTGTTCTGTGCTTTGGGACTCATTTTCCCATTTGGTCTTGGATTCAATCAATTTTACCTGCACCGTTATGCTCATCACCTTATTGGCTAGGGGCGAGAAGATAGCTCAGTAGAATAAGCACCTGCCTGGCAAGTGCAGGGTCCTAAATTCCATCACCGGTACAGGGGGTGGGGGGAGAATCCCAACTCATGCCCACTTTTGTGGGTTTGTTTTCCACCTTACCCCTGACTCACCTCACAGTTTTACTGTATAAAAATCCCTGGAAAAGGCAGGCTTCTTGGCAGCCCACTCTGGTCCCTGTCTGTCCCTTTCTCAGACATGAGCTTTCTTTTGAAATCTTGTTCTAAAATTCACTCCTTAGTTCTAGAGAACAGATTTTGTTCCAGGTATCTTTCCCTATATCAATCCTGCCTCAGTTTCCTAGATCATGGTGTTGCAGAGACATCTCCTTTGGCGTGGCCATTTCACGTCAATACCTAAGTTCTGGTTTCAGTTCTCCAGCCTCTCCTGCTTAATGTGTCTGCTGCCCCTGAACTCTGCCAGCAGGAAGTCCTGCTTTTGGACCTTGGCTTCTGCCTGGGTGCATGTGTAGTCCTTTTGGATGGTAGGCTTTTCTCCACCAGGTTAATCCTGTGTATAATGCCAGTTTGCATTCTCTCTTTCAGAATTAGTGAATGCATATCACTGGGATTTTGGTAGAAAGCAGAAGAAATACATGTGGTTTGTCTTAGAGAATAAGTAATGGCTATTGGTGGGTTTGGGTTCATGTGGAAATGTGCTGAGTCACCATGGTGTCTCCCAGGTGTCAGTCCACAAGACCACAGCTTATTTTCCTAGTGACCACATCCTGCTCCTTAAACACCCCAGTCCTGGATACAGCTTTCTCTCATCTTTCCTATGCTACAACAGAAACCCCATCAGCTCCTTATGTGTCACTGAACCTGAGCCCCAAACTCCTCCCCTAGCCAAGGTCCTTAAAATCTCTGCCTACCTTTGTGTCAGGTCAGAGGATTCTCCCATCTTTCTCCGAGGTGCTCCGATGCTCTCGATAAAGGCTTCCTTAGTTTTTTCTGTCCTGTAATTGTGCTGAAAAACTTAATATTTTGGTGCCATGACTAGGATTGGTGAGCTGTGTAGCTCCCAGGGTTTCACCCGGTTTTGAGATTCCTCACCAGCAGGCTCCATTGCTGCGCTTCCTACCTACCTCAGCTGCCTGCCACTGTTAGCTTACATCCAATAGCAGCTAAGTGTAATTCACACAGGTGAACCCAGTTTTTCTCATCTCAAAAATTGTGGGTCAACGTTGGGATCCCTGCCTGTCCCTCAGGATTCTACTTTTTGGGGTGCCTTCCCTGTTTTTTTCTGATGACTGTTGAAGACAGGCATTGAGCTTCTCTTTTACTCTCACCACCAGGTAGAAAGTGATGGCTTTCTAAAGGGAGTGATGCTTTGACTCACCCTAAATTCAGCCACTGTGAGAAATAGTACTTCTCGTCCTCCAAAACACACCCTGTGGGTTGTCTCCTAAAGAATCTCAGCACTCTCAGACTCTGAGGATGTCTCAAACCCAACCTATGTATTTTTTCTGCTAGACAGCTTGGTAACAATATAAACTTGATAATGGCAGCCCCTGGCTTGGGGAAGGCACCTTTGATTTCAAACTCGTCACTGACCTCAACAGCTATTGACTCTGCAATGGCAAATGGCACGAGAGTTAGTATGTTCAGGATTTTTTTCACTTCAGATGCGCTCCTCCTTCCTCCATGCCTGTGGGGCAACCCAAGTGCTCTTGGCCTGCTCCACAGCACTAGGCCTCAATTCCACTGCCTCTTCTGATCCTGACTCCCTCTTGGATGACTCTGATGATGTTCTTGTGACCTTTCTTCTGTAATGCCCCATCTACCAGTACAACCTGCTCTACCGTCTCCATCTCCATCCCTCTACAGATAACACCATCACCCTCCTCTCCCATATTTCGACCACAAAAAACTAATGGCTCCACCTCGTCCCTTTTCTCCTCCTGTGTTCTGTACTTGCTCCTTTGGGATTCATTCATCCTCTGGCTACACTTGCCTGGCTCCAGCCTTGCTTCCATGCTAGGACCATCTTGTCATCCGCTTCTGACCTCATGGTGCCATGCTGTGTGGCCTCGTCACATGATGACCTGCTGTCATCTTGTGGCAGCTCCTGTGATGCTAGGATTCCATCCTGTGGCACCTCATCCCATGACAAGTTGCTGCCATTCTTCCGTACCGTGACTGGTGATCACAGGCTCTAATCCTCGTTGGCTCTCTGAGGGCAGGCAGACCATGAGGGCCTGGTTTGTATTCATGTCTCCTTTTCCCTCCAAGATCTTTCTGATACAGTGTCACCGAATACGATCTTTCTTAAATGACCCTCACACCTATATTAACTCCCATTTATAATTAATTCCTATGACCTACATTCGAAAGATCTCTATACTATCCTTGGTTGCACTCTTAATACCCAACAAAAATGATAGTTGTAACAGGCAGTCCAGGCAGTAACTGATCAAAAAGGTCTTGGCTAGACCCAGAGCACCTTGGAGGTGTAGATGCCGTCCTGGATAGAGACCCCAGTTGGAGTTCTCAGACAGGTGATGATGGTTCTCGTTGGGTGAGATGTAGATGATTTGTATTTTTGAAGGCATAAATAAGATCGCCCATAAAGAAACTAATTATAGAAAATTAAAAGAACAGACCTAACGGGCCGATGAAAATCTTGTCAGATTCCTTTCACACTTTACTGAGGTGATAACCAAATTCACTTATGTGGATGACTCTGCCTCATAAGGGTATAGTTCTCATCAGCTCCTGCCTCATTTTTCCAGTAAGCACCGGACATCAGAGCGAAACTCCAGAATGTGCCTGAGGGCCCACAGTTCTCCCAGAAGGGCCTCTTTAAGGTGGCACTCTGTGTCTTTAACAATAGAGAACAACAAAAAGTAAAAATAAGCAAGAAAAGAGGGAACATGGCCATCATAAGGCTGCCCTTTTACAAAAAAGAGCTCTTGGCAGGGATGTTTAGGGTGTAACAGGCAACTCAAACATGTAAGTCCAAACAGGAGCCTAAACAAGGTGGTGCCAACACCCAAGCCCTACCTAGAACCTACTTCAGATGTGGAAAAGATGGACACTGGGCACAAGTCCCAAGCTGTGGCTGGCATTGGGGCCTTTCCCCCTCTGCACCCTTGAGGGCCACTGGGAAGTCAGTTGCCCCACGTGTCAGAGAGCGGGTAAGGCAATCAGTTCCTCATCCTTGCAGGAAAGTAGGTCACCTGTGGTCGGTCTGCTGGGATTCCCTGCCCATGACAGCTGCTGGGGCTTCCTTGTGTGAAGGTATTCTCTTTGGAGAAGAGGGGGCTTTTCTTCCATAAGCTAGACAGCACGTGACAGACATCTAGTGGCAATTTCATGACCCTAAAAAGTTGGCTTCTGACTCCACTTCCTGTTGGTGTTCCATCCTAGCTTTCAATTGTCCTACAACAATAATTCACTCTCCAGCTTCTGTCATACCTCATACGTCTGTGATGCTCTCATTCCTTAAATCTCGCTGAGTGCCGGCTCTGTGTTCCTTATCTGCAAATTTCCTATATACAGGATCGCTACAGGATAGTCCCTACATGCTGAAATGCCGTTCAGCTATCTTTTCCACATAACTCTGTCATAGTGGGCCTTCTGTATATTCACAACTGCCAACAATGGTCAACTAATCTTCCTTGTGTGACCTCTCAGTCACTTCAGTTAGAAGATCTTCCCCACTGTGCCACATAAATAACACACAGGAAAGACATGGCTGTTTGTCCACCTACAAGATGGTTTAGAGGATACAGAGCAGGGGCTTACACCTGTCTTCAACCTAAATGCACAGGATCCTGCACACTTGTGCTCCTGGTCCCAGCCCTAAGGGTAAACTCATGGGACACCGTATAAACATCTCTCCTACCTCAGCCGAAAGACACTCGTCGCCCTTGAGAAGCAGGAGTTGCTCAGGTCCTGGTCCTCATCAGAATGAGTATGCTCTCGGTTCTCAGGTGGGTTTTGGGGCAGGGGCAGTTGGCATAAGCATTCATGCTCAAAGTCTCATCACCACATGTCCCTTGAATTACGCCACAAATAGATGAAGTAACACCTGTTACTCATTCACTTCAAAACCAGATTAATAGTCTTGCTGCTGTGTCCTTCAAAATTGCGGAGCTCTTGATGTCCTGATGGCTGAGAGGAGGGGGTACCTGTGCTGTGTTAGGAGCAAAGTGCTGCTACTTTGTAAACAAGTCGGGGGTTGTCATGCACAAGGTAAAAAGCCCATGCAGATGGCTAGGGCGCAAGCACCAAGAGCTGGGGTATCATCACTCACTCCCCTTGCCATGGTCTTGGGGGAACACACTTCCAGATCCTGGGCCCCTTAGCTGCCCCCTCTTCTGGGTCCTTTGATGATGCCGGTGATGTGCTTACTCATAGAATCCTGCCTTTAAAAATTCTTTTCCAACTTTCTCTAATTTAAATTAATGCTTTTACTACCAAAGAGATTCTTATCCTAGTTGAGATGCCTAGGAACAGTTTTTCTTTTCTTTTTCTCCTTTTTGTCTTTTTGAGACAGGGTCTTGCTGTGCAGTTCAGGCTGGCCTTGAGCCCACTTTTGTAGCCCAGGCTGGTCTCGAACTCACATCAATCCTCCTGCCTCAGCCTCCGAAGTGCTGGGATTACAGACATGCATGGCTTTGTAGAAACAGTTTCTGTATGGACCAGGAGAGCTTGTTTGAACGTTTTAGCAGGGGAGCACAGCTACCCATGTACCCTTGACCAAGGGATGGTCCTCCATAGGGTGTGGTCATCAGTGCCCTGAGGGAGAAAAGCGCCACCCACCTAGCCGGCCAGATCAGCTGAATCAGCGCTGGCAGTGGGGTGACAGGTGTCACAGCTAGATCGCCCTTCCATCCCAGTTTGTACATGAGGGAGACCTGTCGTTCTCATGGTGATGACCCTGTTCAGCAGGACGTAGTCTGAGAATCATTGCCCCTCTTTAGCAAACCAAAGATGGGAATGGTGGGTTTGGATTCAGGTGGAAATGCGTTGAGTCACCGTGGTGTCTCTAGGGTGGCAGTGATCCCCAAAACAACAGCTTGTTTTCCCAGTGACCACATCCTCCTCCTTAAACACCAGTCCTGGATACAGCTTTCTCTCATCTTTCCTATGCCACAACAGAAACCCCATCGGCTCCTTATGTGTCCACTGAACCTGACCCCCAAACTCCTCCCCTAGCCAAGGTCCTTAAAATCTGCCTGCGTGTATCTCAGGTCAGAGAATTCTTGCATCTCTTTCTCTGTGGTCCTCCGGTGTCCTCGATAAAAGCCTTCCTTGTTTGTCTTATAATTGTGGTGAAAAAACCTAACAGTTATTTTTTGAATAAATCAGTGCTATTAAGAGAACTGGGCAAAGCATCTTTTTGTTTAAGTTAAAAGCATATCATGGCCATAGGATATAGGTACTTAAGGGATTCATTTTTCTCATTTTATTTTAAGGAAAAACTCATTAAGGTTGAAACCCACTAGTGGATGTACGAAACCAGATAACTGCCATCTTTAAAGGTTTTATTTTTTTCTATATATAGTTTTATTCATTTTAATGAGAAGAAAAGATAAAATAGCATTGAAACAGTTTCAAAATAGGTTAGTAGGACAGTTACAATAATTAATTCATTATTTAATTTTTTAATTTTTTTTTTTCTTGTTTCAGAACCTTTGTTTATTCACTCATTTTTATGGCCGGCTCAGCCCACCCCGAGGGCAGGGCTGGCGCAGCATGTGGTACCGGGGATCAAACCGCGGTCCCTGAAGCCGCCCAAGCTTTCCCAAGCAGGCGCTTTAGACCACTGAGCCAACCTGCCGGGCCCCAATAATTAATACATTAATCAAAGGTTTTAGTTCCTTTTTTTGGTTTTCAGCGATTAAAACAATGTGTGATATGTTTTTAAGTAATCAGCTAATGGTAATTCTTTTGTAGCACCTAAGGAAATGAGCAGCAACTCAATATAAAGTATGTGGAGTAGAATTTGGCATATATAATGTTATAGGAGTGTTAACTGTTACTTTTCTGTGAGACTTTCTCTGATTTTCCTCATTTGAATTAAATTTGTGTACCTATATTTTGCTTGTGTTTCTATCACAAGCTTTGTACTAAATAATAGTTGTAGGCAGGTGTGCTGACACACACATATACTCCCAACACTCAAGAGGCTTACTGACTGAGGGAGGATCACTGTGAGTTCCAGGCTAGCCTGGCCTATGGAGCCAGATGCTATCTCAGAAAAAGAAAAAAAGAAAGGATTTTTGAATTTACTTTGTATGAAGTGGGTGGACATTTTTTTGTTACAGACTAAATTAGTTTGACATTATAGGGAAGATAGGTTTTTTTTTTTTTGGTGTGGGACCAGGGTTTGAACTCATGACCTTGCACTTACCAGGCAGGCATTTGTGCCACAGAGCTGTATCTATCTCCATCACTCCTGGGAGGATAGTTTTGAGTGCTGAGGAGAGAATGTGCTTCAAAAAGGAAAAGAGGTTGCATACAAAATGTAAGACACTTGTTCTTGCTGTATTGTAATGGTCTCTTACCAGCTGAGCTATTGAAGGAGGTAGTTACTTTAGTCGAGAATCTTAGTGTAACCTTTTACTACCACATAAGCTTTTAAACTGTCATGGATAGACTTTAAGGCTTTTTACTAAATTTGGTTTTGACTTCTGTTAAAAACTTTACAGACAATAAATTTATATTTTAGTATTAAAAAGAGTCATGAATGGAGCATCACTCAAAAGTGGAAGAGGTTCAGAGAGTTCTCATTGAGGTATTGAGCTTTTGCAGATTAAACATGGAAACAAAATAAAGAACTTATTTTTGTTGCTTTGTTTAAGCTATGTAGTCAGGGCTGGTCTTCCTGGTGGTAGCTGTCCTGTTTCAGCCTTTTAAATGGTAGAGTTTCAGGTGTGAATCACCATGCCTGGCTAAGCTTTCATCTTTTTTTTTTTTTTTTTTTTTTTTTGCAGAACTGGTGTTCAAACTCATGACCTTGCACTTGCTCGTCAGACACTTGTGCCACGGAGCTATCTCCCCAGTCCCTAAGCTTTCATCTTATTTGAGAATAAGCTTGTGTAAATTTTTTGTTAAAAGATAGTTGTTGATTTTTGATTTGTTAGTTAGGTTTTTTTTTTTTGTCTTTTTGAGACAGGGTCTCACTATGTAGTTCAGGCTGGCCTTGAGCTCACTTTTGTAGCCCAGGCTGGTCTTGAACTTGCACCGATCCTCTTGCCTCAGCCTCCCAAGTGCTAGGATTACAGGTGTGCGCCACCACGCCTGGCTGTTAGTTAGGTTTTGACAGTTTATGGGTTAGGAGGAAATACTTAAAAGCTATACATCTGAAAAGGAGTTAAAAGGAATTCAAACAGTGGTATAGAGAAAAAAATAATTAAGGAATGGGTAAAAGACCAGAGCAAGCATTTTTCAAAAGGAGAGACATACAGATGGTCAACAGGTATATAAAAAAATGGTTAATCACAGAATAGCCGATTGAAACCCCAACAAGGAACAACTATATACCTGTTATAATGGCTATCACAAAAATGACAGAAAGTGGTACACACCTATAATCCTAGCACTTTGAGATGCTGTGGCAGGAAGATCATAATTTTTCTTTTGTTGCGGGACCGGGGTTCGAACTCAGGACTTTGTACTTGGCAGGCATGCACTTGTGCCATGGAGCTATCTCCCCAACCCCAGAAAGATCACAAGTTTGATGTCAGCCCAGGCAAGTTAGTAGACCCTGTTTCAAAATAAAAAGTAAGAAAGGCTGGGGCTGTGGTGTAAGTTAGGGTTGGACTATCTGCCAAAACCAAAACTGCAGCCAAAGGCTTGGGGGATAGCTTGGAGGTCTAAGTGCCTGCCTGGGAAGTACCATGCTGAGCAGGCCCGAAACTGGGCACAGTGGCACACACCTGTAATTGCAGTGCTGGGAAGGCTGAAACAGGAGGATTACTAGGAGTCCAAGCTGAATGGTTAGATCTGTATAAAAAGAGAATTTAAATTAAAAACAAATAAAAAGACAACAAGTGTTGGTGAGGCTATGGAAAAAATGAAGTCCTTTTACACTGTTGGTAAGAATGTAGACATAGAAGTAAGAACTCCTGTATAGGGGTTCTTAAGAAAATTAAAATTACAATTACCATCTGACCAGCAGTCTCCCCTGTACTTCCCCAGAATACTTGAGTTTTGTGTGTTGAAGAGATGTCTGCCCTTCCATCTTCACTGTAGCATGATCCTCAATAGCACTGTATAGATTCAGCTTTGATGTCCGGGAGCAGACAGTGGGTAAAGAGCATGGTGTGCATATGCAGCACAATACTCTGCAGCCTTGAAAAAGGAAGAATCTGCCATTGATGACAGCGTGGATGAAACTGGCGGTCGTTTTGCTAAGAGAAGGCACGGAAGACAAGTGCATGTTGCCTGTTCTCGCTGATATGTAGACTCTAAAACAAACTTGTAAGAGGCAGTGGGTAGAGTAGTGCTCCCTGAGGATGGGGGTGGACGGGACAAGCAGCTGTGACTGTCAAAAGGCAGAACGCTTCAGTTAGGAAATAAATTTTTGGGGTCGGGGAGACCACTCAGTAGAACAAGTGCTTGCTTAGCAAGTGCAGGGTCCTAAGGGTGGGGAGGGGGAAAGGAAATGTTTTCTCCTTTGATATATGCAGCACTGTGTGGTTCATGTAGTAAGTTCTAATGCATTGTCTATTTCTGGATTCCTGAGCAGATGCCATATTTTCCCTACATAAGAGGTGAGTGGTGGATGTGTTATCTTGATTTAATTCAGCATTGTACATATTTGTTAAAAAAAAAGAAGCCTCTTGGGGCCCAGCGGGATGGCTCAGTGGTCTAAAGCACCTGCTTGGGAAAGCTTGGGCAGCTTCAGGGACCGCGGTTCGATCCCCGGCACCACATGCTGCGCCAGCCCTGCCGTCAGGGCGGGCTGAGCCAGCCATTAAAAATGAGTGAATAAACAAATGTTCTGAAACAAGAAAAAAAAAAAAAAAAAAAAAAAAAAAAAAAAAAAAAAAAAAAAAAAAAAAAAAAAAAA
>PVJA010016552.1:0-43233 GCA_004027025.1 Myocastor coypus
TGTTTAGTTGTTTGATCAATCTTATATACCTATATGTATTAATCTAAACTGATCCGATGATGAAAATATGTAATATAACCATTGTTAAATTTAAACAATAAAAGAATTGAAAATAAAAAAAAAGAAAATGTGTTTTAAAAAAATGAAATATGCCATTTTACAAAAAAAAAAATTAACTTGAAACAGGGGCAGTAAAGTGTTCACTACAGGTAAGCGTCTGCTGCTCACTACTTCAGACGCTATGCAGGACTTGCAGAAGTTTTCTGGGAAACTCCTGCAGCAGGTGCCCGGCATTCCTGCCTCTATCCCCTCTGAAGATTCACACCGAGTTCCACATGCCTACAACCCCGGATTAACAAGAATCTGTTGGGATGTACTGCTTAAATCATTTTCTTGAGTTAACGAATGAACCACCAGCCCCTCTCTGCTTCTTGTCCTCTCTCCTTTCCTCTCCGCCTCTCCCTCCTTCTCTCTCTCCCTCTCAGTTTTGTTCATAGAAACAGGCATGGTTATGTCTGGTAATCTGAACAACGAATTTGAAGACAAACAATGTGCACTGTAACACCCAGTGAATTTCTTTGGTTTGTTTTTTAGTGAAATTCTATATTGTTTCTAGTGGTATCTTATTTTTAGTATTTTTTAGTCTTTAAAATTTTGAAATGAAAAAACCCAACTCGGCATATAACAAAATGTGGTAAAATATTAAAATATGTAGTATATATTATTTTTAGTATTTTACTTATTACCAAGTATGTGTGGTATTTTAAGCAAATGAGCTTTTTTGAGGTTCCTCTTCTCCTCTCAAAATAGAAACATTTTGTATGCCTTCTTCAGAGTATTTTGCCAGTGTGTGATAGTCCTGGGTGGTAAGTGAAACCCAAATCAGTGTATTTATGCTTTACAGAAGAAAGACACCAATGATTGTTTTCAAGAGACAAATATGAAAATTATTATTTTTATATTTCTATTTTTATTTCTATTAGTATGTTTTTATAATACAAAATGTTTGCATTCTTGTTGGAGATTTGGTACAGGTACATAATACATCTTAATCCCTTTTTAAAATCCCTTTCTGGGGCCAGGGACATAGCTCAGTAGAATAAGTTCCTGTCTGGTAAGTGCAAGGTCCTGAGTTTAATCCCTGGTACAGGAAATCAAAAACAAAAACAAAATAACAGTACATAATCAACATTGCTAAATTCAAGTACGTACAATATTAGAACTGGCATCAAGTATGAAAAGGTCCTTTAAAGACTTCCCCAATGAGCTGGGCGTGGTGGCGCAC
Source organism: Myocastor coypus (assembly GCA_004027025.1). NCBI lineage: Eukaryota > Metazoa > Chordata > Mammalia > Rodentia > Myocastoridae > Myocastor > Myocastor coypus. The sequence continues at coordinate 1,286 of PVJA010016552.1, forward strand.
GCCTGTAATCCCAGCACTCGGGAGGCTGAGGCAGGAGGATCGGTGCGAGTTCCAGACCAGCCTGGGCTACAAAAGTGAGCTCAAGGCCAGCCTCAACTGCATAGCAAGACCCTGTCTCAAAAAAAAAAAAGAAAGACTTCCCCAAATATGGTTTCCTTAACAGCAATGCAATACCCATCTCTGACAAAACGAAACTTTAAAAAGGGGATATAAATAAGGGACCATTTTCTAGTGAAAAAATACATATGTATGTACAAAATAGTTAAGACATTTTCTAGTGAAAAAATACATATGTATGTATAAAATAGTTAAGATAGATATACAGCTACTTTCTCTTAGTTCAGTGAGAAAAATGGCTTGTGCCAATATTGATTAGACAAGATATCAAGTCTACATATTGTACTCTGAATAACTACTACAAGGACAATATTCCATATATTAATTATTGTAACTGTCCTACTAACCTGTTTTAAAACTGTTTCATTGCTATTGTTAAAATTATGTATTTATTTATTTATTTATTTTCTTGTTTCAGAACCTTTATTTGTTTATTCACTCGTTTTTATGGCCGGCTCAGCCAGCCCTGAGGGCACGGCTGGCGCAGCATGTGGTGCCTGGAATCGAACCACGGTCCCTGAAGCTACCCAAGCTTTCCCAAGCAAGTGCTTTAGACCACTGAGCCATCCCTCCGGGCCCCTGCTATTTTTTAAAATTAATAAAAAATAAAAAAGTCAAATCCCTTTCCCTACCCACCTCTCCCTTTAGCTATCTCTAGATTTCCTTCTTTTATATTAAAATGGTTAATTTAACTATCCTGCACTGTGTACCCCTATAACCAATGACAGACCTTGTATGCAATAATAGTTCCATAAGATTGTAACATAGCTAAGAAATTCCTTTCTCCTAGTGTGCCACAATCTCAGAGTCACTCCCATGGGCACGGCGATACTTGAGTAGTCATATCTACTCCACTGCCAATCCTATAGAATACAGTACATTCAGCCTGTATCGTGCATAGTATTTGTTAGTAATAAGAGGCTATGTTGCTGGTTTATGTGTTTATTATTGTATTTTTAATCCCCAACTTAGAGTACATTCCTACTTATGAAAAGCTCTCTAAAACACAGTAGCAGCCACCTTCATCTTATATTAACCAACACTTAGAAGGGCCAATGTGACACTGAACATTTGACCTGTAACAGTTAGGTTTGTGGAAGTGCACCGTATGGTAGTAGCAGAAAGATGAAACCATGGAAGGATACATTTATTAGAACATATGTGCATCAGGGAAGAACCCATGACTGAATTTTCTTTAAAGACCTTGTCCACTGCAATACTGGTAAGACACTAAGAGAGCTTAATGGATGTAAACAACTGAGTCTCATTTAATTTAACTGTGATGATTCAAGTTTTATAGTATATTAATCATAGTTCTTAATATTCTGTGGGCTGGCCAGATAGCTCAGCAGATTAAAGCACCTACTCATGCAAGTGCAGGGCCTGCATTTCAAACTCCGGCACCAGATGAGGCATCAGCTCCACTCTTAGGGTGGGCTGAGCCAGCTGGAGCCCAGGCATGGTGGCACATGCCTGTAATCCCAGTGCTGAGGAGCCTGAAAGCAGGAGGATCACCATGAGTCTGACCAAGTGGTGAAACCATGTAACAACCAAACACATACATACAAACATGCATACATACAAAACACTAAAATATTTTTGACTATCATTAGTCAGGTTATCATTAGAAAGTTACAGTTAAAAAATGCAATAAAATAATATCCCAAATGTTGATGATTTACTGATTTTTAAAAACTAGTTATTGCTACTATTTTCAGTGATTTCCTAAGAAAATTTTCATGAGGCTTTCCCAGCAGGTATGCCTCACACACAATACCTAGGTCCTCACATCTGCTGTCCTAGCGTCTTCTCACAATAGAGCTGTTATTTATAGGGTTTGCAGTTTCCTGCTCCGCTAGCCATGGCATTCCCTCCCACTGGCACACAATGAGCTGTTGAGTTGTCTTCAAAAATAAAAATGAAACACTGCTACTGAACAAACAGAGCTGCATCTGGAATTTTCAGTGTACTAACACAACTCCATGTTTTAGGCAGACCGGGCAGTCTTACTGATGCTATTGACCCACTGTACAACCATAAGCCCAGGAATTCTGCCCACCCAGAAATTCTGCCCTCTTTCTTTTTAAAAGCAAAAATATTACTTTTAGCTTCACCTGTAGACTCTTACCAGAACTAATAACACTTTCCAGGTTAAAGCAGCATAAAGACAAATAAAGTGGTTTAAACTAGGGTTGATTTTGTCCATGTGACGGGGACATCATTACAGGAGTCTATTACATAGTGGCCGGGGAGGCTGCTAAACACAGTAATGCGTAGGATGCCACTCCACCAAGGTGATAAGTGGGCCACAGTGTCAGCAGCGTCCAGCTTGTGAAACTCCAGGATTACAAGCTCCACACTGGACTAGTTTCAGCCAGAGCTTCACTTTTTATTGAATGATTCGCCTTCCTTAGGATTAATTCTAGTCGCAGAGTTTCATCCTCTCTCAAGACAAAACCATCTTTGAAAGAACTCTCTACACTAGGATTCAGTGAGTTCACTCTGCCTTATTGCTGATAGGACTACATGGAAAATTAACCATGTATTTTATTAACATTTATCAGATTTCCAGTTGAGTGCTTCTCTGAAATTAGTAACCAATTATTATGCTGCATAAATAGTGCACTTAAGTTTCAATAAGAACTTATAGTTCTTAAAGCATCTAAGTAAAAATTGATTAATTCAAAAGCAGTAACATTTTTAGGGAGTTATCAGTGATCTTTACACTTAACTTCAAGCATCAGTCTGTACTTCAATTGCCCCTACAACATGGGCAAAGACATCTCCTTCTCCGTGTCATGAGCATCCCATGGGGTAGTAATAATAAGCTGTTCAGAAAATTACTTGGCTTGTAATAAGTACTCATTCACTTCAGCTACTTTTTGTAATCTCTCTTAATTTTAGTACTAGCATAAGAACATGAGAGTTTCTCTAGGAAATAGAAACTCAGTGTATCCTACCTACAAAAGGCAAGATGTTTTTTCACCTTTTAGGATCATACCACTTTCTTCTAACAATGTATCAAATACAATTATATAAAAATGCAATGGGATCTTAATTTGGATGCATAACTATACATGATTTATTAAAAGTGCTTAAGTTTACTTCAAATTTAGTTCAAAATTTAATCCTTCAGTGTAGTTGATAAATTCTGAGGAATTAGAAATAGCCATATTGAGAGCCAGGCATGGTGGTGCATGCCTGTAATCCCAGCACTCGGGAGGCTGAGGCAGGAGGATTGGTGCGAGTTCGAGACTAGCCTGGGCTACCAAAGTGAGCTCAAGGCCAGCCTGAACTACATGGTGAGACCCTGTCTCAAAAAGACCAAAAAAAAAAAAAAAAAAAGCAGGTAAGTCCTGAGGAAAATAATCACATTCACCTTGAGATTATAACGTTAAGTGAACTAAGTTAGGCTCACCATTTTAAATATCACATGGTTTCTTTTATGTGAGAAACAAAATATATAAATAGTGAAAACAAAAACCACCAATATTGGCCAACTTGTCACTGAGGCTTCCTATTGCAGTGCATGTTATACATCAACTTCGAACACTTTGTTTAACCTTTACATTCATTCTAAAGTTTTTCGTCTCTCAGTATACATCCTACCTATTGTCATGCCTGCAAAAGCATCCATTATTCTCCTATCTCTATAAAATAGAGACACACACATGTTCTCTACAGCATCAATTTCATGAGGATATGCTCTTAGGGGAAAACATGTCGCAGGTACTTCCAACTTTCGTGGCTTTATCTTTCTTCACTTTTCACTTGTGGGGTCCACACATATCAGCCTCAAAGCCAGATGAGGGGAGGAAATGCGGAAATGGCTCAGTGTCCAACGGCGATGTAGGGTTTGCGCTGGAAGGAAGATGTGCACTGAGCGCTTTGGAGAGAATGCAGAGCATCGAAGGGCACAGAGTGTCTTGCAGAAAGAAAGCATGGTGTGCATTTTGCTATACTCTGCCCCCCGACCCCCATATTTAGGACAAGGTCTACAGGATCTCACTACACAGACTGGACTCACAGTGATTCTCCTGTATTCAGCCTCCCAAGTGCCGGGATTACAGGCATGCACCACCAACCACACCAGTTTCAATCATGTCTCAGTGTGCCATGGGGGCAGGGCCAGCAGAGCATGGTGGGGCTCAGACCCTGTTCCTTCCCTTGCCTTAGCAGGTGCGCTAGTCTGCTGAGCTATCTGGCTGGTCCTTTTGCTATACTTTTTAAAAGTATAGGAACAGCAGTTCTACTGCTGCCTATTCCATCTATCTCTAACACTCTCTGATGGCATGAAGCAGAGCTCCCACTTCCTTTGGACCCTACCCCCATCTACAATCTATGGCAGTGCTAGGTGATCCTCCCTGCAAGGCTCTACAAGGGAAGCTGTTGTGGCCTTCTGACTAGAGCATTGCAATTTCAGAATCTTATCCTCAGGATATACTAGTTAATCCAACTATGAATTTTCATTGTATATTTTTTCTCAGCCAGTGTGTTGTTTGCGCTGTGCCATTAATTAATATCAATGTAGCTTTTATTTAAGAAAAATCAAATTCACATTGTACCTGTGTATCTCTAAATTCACAAATATGCATTATAAATACAGCAGCCCACTGCTTCTCACACTCTCCTTTAACATATACATGAAACTTTCCATATCCCCATCACACCATTTTATTTAACCAACAAATAAAGTTAACAAGGGCCAGCCAAATAGTTCAGTGGATTAAAGCACCTGCAAGCAGCACAGGTTCCTGGAGTTCCATCCCTAGGCCTACCCCAGGGACACAATGAGATAGCAGTTGATACTAGGCGTGGCGGCAAGTGCCTATAATCCCAGCCCTTGGAAGGCTGTAAAGAGGCAAACGCAATGAGTACCATCTAGTAGTGAGACCCTGAACACCCTGTAGACCCTTCCCTTAAAAAAAATTTAGTGATGCTTGCTGATATCCTGTCACAATTTGCTGCATTCAACAATTCAAGAACACGTAATTGGTGCTTCTGGAAATATTCCTACAGTACCAATAAATCAAATTATTGCTTGAGTTGCCTACTTATCAATGACATCAGGTTTTACTCACTGCATAACGCATAATATCTTGCTTTGGTTGCACACTTTTCCCTCAATGTAAAGTGCCTCTCTCATGCACCACTTACATCATGTCATAAGATAATGATCTGGTATAGACACCAGTGTACAACCGTCATCTGTCTTTAATGTTATGTTTACTTCCCTCCTCACTATCACACTGAAACCTAAAGGAAGATTTATGAATACACATTCCATTCATAAACCGTGTCAGGGGGCCTGGCGGGATGGCTCAGTGGTCTAAAGCGCCTGCTTGAGAAAGCTTGGGGAGCTTCAGGGACGAGGTTCGTTCCCCGGCACCACATGCTGCGCCAGCCCTGCCGTCAGGGCAGGCTGAGCCGGCCATAAAAAATGAGTGAATAAACAAATGTTCTGAAACAAGAAAAAGTAAATAAATTAAAAATTAAAAAAAAATAAACCCTGTCAGAAGAAATTGAAAGTTCTGGTTTCTATGTTAAGTCACATGTGCTCCAAAGGAGGATGCGGGATAGCCTTTCTCAACCTCAGGAAGATATTATTCTGGTGAAGTTTAGTGGTCCACTCTTTAGGGCAAGACATGGCATTTTTTTATGGAAAATAGCAGCTTGTTGTACTTTACTGTCTTAGCTACTTATTGCATTGCTGAGTGTATTAGTTACTCTTCTATCATTGCTGGGACAAATACCTGACACTCAACATAAAGGAAGGAAAAGTTTATTTATCTCACAGTTCATAGAGGTTTCAGTCCATATTCGGCTGGCCCAAGGCTGAGTGGAGCAGGGCGGAGAGCATCCAGTTCATGGCAGCAGAACAACAGCAAAATGGCGACAGAGGCAGCCAATCAATCAGGGCAGCAGAGCAGCAGCAACAGCTCGTCTGTCTCTCTGTCTCTCTCTATATTACATTCAGGCTCTCCACCTTAGCCCCCACCTTAGGCTACACCCGTAATCCCATCAGTACTAAAACCCATAATCACAGGGATCATGGATCAAGTCTCAAACTCTAGAAGTCTCTGCCCAATGACTACATGAGGCTTTGGGGGGACAACTAGACATAAACCATAACACTGAGATAAAACACCTGACACCCAAAGTTAAAGAAGGAAACATGTATTGTGGCTCCCAGTTTTCAGAGGTTTTCATCTGTAATGGGCTGACTCCAAGGCAAGGCAGCTCAGTGAGGGGCATAGCATAGGAGAAAGACTCCATGGCAAAGCAGTAAGCAATAAAGCAGCAGCAAGAAGCAAGTGGCAAGGGAGAGCAGCAGGCCTTTTTCTGTTCCCTAGCTTCTCTCGAGGTAACTGGTCCTTTGTGCAAGTACCACCCACACCTAGGATGAGGTACACTTAATCCTCGCATCTCCCCATTAATCTCAGCACTGTATCTTTAATCATGTTATCATATAACACACACCATAGATCCAGCCACACTGCAAGATCCAACCTCTGGATGCATAAGGCTTTGGAGAGACATCAAGATACAAATCATAACATTTGTATCTCCTACATAATGACAAATGGCATACAGCATGAATATCAGGTACAGTACTTAAGAAAAACGCAACATCATGTAATATTACTACAATCCTTTATAGAGCAGAAGATTTATAATTTGAGTAGTTATCAGAATGTGAGAGGACTTTATAGAATCCCTCACACTCAAAATTCAAAAGCCCTACTTTCTAGCCAGATGATTTGTCCACTGCAGTAGCATCAGACTTGCTTTCATATATGGGGAAGCAGGTTGCAACACAGATTACCATTCTTCTCGGATGGCAGCACATTCTCAGTTCTATTTTGGGAAGTGGCTCATGGGATGCACGGCTGGGCTCCAGCAAAATGTGAGAGTGTGAATGTCAAGTGACTCTGGATGTAGATGCTTAGCAGGAGATGGACATTAGTGCATTACAACATTCAGGCGGACACAGCAAAATGCATCATACAAGTTCTGTTGTTGGTCTTGATAATATTTGGTGGGTACAAGTATATTGTTTACTCAAGTGGTCTAGAACTTTTTATAGGCATGCCCACCCACATACATCTTCTTAAGTTTTCTTGGTGAAGAATTGTATACAACTTCCATAGTGGTGAAGTAAAGGAAAATAAGACAAATACTCTTGCCTCATAGATTGATGGGGTTCTTTTTTGAATTTATTCTACAAATAGATGGCTATTACCAGCTATATGTTAATACTCTTAAGCACTGGATAGAGGAAAAATCCTCCTTCCAAGGAGAACTTGAAGTAAATTACATAGATATCAATTTCCTATGGTTGGAAAAGTGGGTGAGACAAAGTTATGTATGGCACATGACAGTGAACGAAATTATAACTACCTGACCAGGGAACTGGAAAGATCAGATTTGAAAGCTAGAGACAGATAAGAAACAGAAGAAGGCCACAACTGAGTACATCATTTGTAGCTGACATGACAATTTATTAAAATTATATTTTTAAAAATCAATTTGGGGCCGGGAAGACGGCTCAGTGCATAAGTGCCTACCTGTCAAGTGCAAGTCCCAAGTTCAGTCCCTGGTACCAAAAACACCAAAAGCAAACAGAAAAAGCTGTGTGATTTTCTTGTTATTTAGCCACTATGTGACTTGGGACTCATCTTTATACATTGTCAAATGTAGAGAATAGCTATGATAACATGAAATTGCACATTTACCCAGAAGCATGGGAGTTCCCACCAAAGACGACCCCTATAAGGATGATTCAATTATTTCTCTTACTCAATCTTTCAATATCAGAGACCAGTGGCGAATCCTTGAAAAACTATTTGTTCCCTTAGCAAAGCAATACATTGGTTAATGAGGAAATCAGGCCCTGGAAGAGGTTTAGTATTCTTTATAGCAGCATAACAAAATTTACCTTCTTTGTTCACAGCTGTTTTAACAAAAGGCTCTTACCCAAGGGGTTTACAGTGTTTAATTTATCAGAATTTTCTGTAACGTAGGATACAACATCCTTTGCAATAAAGAAAGCATAGCAGGAAAACCACTTTATCTGGGCTCCAGTAACATACAAATGAGTGGTGGTGAACTATTGAAATAGAACCAAGAAGTGGAATCTGCAGAACTAAACAGAAACTGACATTCTGATATTGAATAGCTATTTTATAATACTCAGCATACACTTGAAAGAAACATTGAAGGATGTTGTGTTTCTTAAAACTAGAATTCCAAAGAGCTACACTTCTCGCAATTATATCTGGTGATTTATATTGAAAATTTATCTTCTTATTCCCACATCTTAAATTTCCTAGATTACAGTTTCTGATTATTGGAGGGAGGTTATATCACCATAAGACAAAATGAAGCTAAAGCTGCAACTACTGTATTTAGATTTATTCATGTTTACAAATAGGGCATGCTCACAAATACGGAGTAGAGGGCAGAGTTTAGTATTTACGTAACATGTAGCATTTGTTGGGGGTAAATCTTACTATTTCAATCAGTAGTAAAAATTATGAAAAGAAAATTAAGGCAACTGTTGCTTGATAAAATTATGGTAATATACAGGTATGGTTGATTCAGAAAGAAAAATAAAGATTAGTGTTCCACAAAGCAAGTTACATCACTAAATGATGGCAAAAATTAAATAAATTGTAAAACAGAACTAAGAAAAGGGATCCTTTAGCAGCACAAGCCATAATTGCTAAATCCTGCATGCAACCCATGTGTGCATCAACAGAAAGACAGCAAAACATGTGATATTTCTACACAAATGAGTACTAAAATACGAAGGATGCATTTAAGGCACTAATAGTAAAATGGATGCATCCTGGAACCAAAATGCTAAATGAAATAAATCACACACAGAAGTTTAAATGTTACAGGATTGAGGATTTCTGTAATAATAAATTAAAAGGCAAAATTAAAAAGTTAATAGGAATGATGTAGACATCTTTTGTGCAAGGGAAAGTGACAGAGATGGAAGCAGGATGGGAAGGAGGGAGAGGGAAAGGGAACATAAAAGAATTAAGATGTGTTTGTGTACATGAATGTAATCCTGTGTACAAAAATGTGGAATAATATTTTTTAAATAATTGGAAATGAAGTTTCTCATTTGCAACTTTTAAGGCAAATGCAAGAAGAAGAATATAGCTCTTTAACTCTTACTCCTAATTGATATCAACAAAATTGAAGAGGGGCCAAAGTAGGACTAAATGACGCAAGGGGTGGACTGTGGCAGAAGCTGTTGATCCTTCTCTGAATCTTTTCAGCAATGTATTCTTACTGTGAATACCAACAGTGCACTCTTAATTTTTCATTGCAACACTAGTAAAACCACTAGTATCTTAATCTATGAATTTATGACTATGTACCTGAATCATTTCTGTGGGCACATGAACACCCTTTGCCTATGCCACACATCTCTGAAATGCCAGGAAGTTAACATTCATACAGAGGATACATTTAATTAATAGCAAATGGAAATTTTTGAGCATTTTCTAAACATATTACATCTTGAATTATTCTGTTCTTGATTTCCTGCAGAGGCAATCACTTCTTTTCTTTATATTAGTGTTTCTTTCATTTTTGCTTCCTCAGGTTGTCTATTAAATAAACTGCTTGCACTCAAATCTCACCCTAGTGAGTTCTTCTGAGGATGTGCATTCTAAGACAATGAATTCAGCTCAAGAGACTGAAGAACAAGAGGCAAATGACTCATAAAAGTGGCTATTTTGTGTTTATAAATAGATTTTTTCTTTTTAATTATAACAGAATATTTAACAAATATTGTGTTATTTGTACCCAAAGTATAAAGGTGTTGATAAATTTTAAAAGTGCAGATAAAACATTACATGAAAATTAGATAGATTTAAAAATACCTTTAAAAGTTCTGACAAGATCATCTACTCATTTCCCCTTATTGGTAAAATTTCTTTCATCTTTCTCAGGTTATAATCTATTAATGTTTGTGTTTTCTTCCTGTCTAAGTTAACAGACTGAAAAGAGTGGCTTGGACCTCAATTTTCAATACATAATCTATTACTTCTGATTCTGCAAGAAACAAAATAATTTCAATAAGCATGTAAGTTTGAGGAAAGAAAGCTTCTTATCATTAATAGGCTTCTTTATGACATTAAAATTAGGTTCTCATAAAATTGTTAATGATGACTAATGAGAGCAAACATTTCTTAGTTCAGAGAAAGACACGGAAGAAATGAAGAATGAGTATTATTGTGATCATTTAAGCTCAACACACATGACAAATAAAATGAGTAAGTTGGATGTAATTTAATCAACTATTAATGCTACTAGATAATGATCATGTTTTATCATTCTTATTCCGAGGCTTTCTTCAGGACCCCAGTGAATGGTGTGCAGATTTCTGGGACACTTTCTGGTAGGTTTTATTCTTTTGTTTCTATGGAGTACATATATTCTTTTTCATGGTTCCAATACCTTTAGGAATGATAACTCTTGAGCCTAACTTTCCGACGTCTTTCTTCATACCAAATGTAAATTTTCCAGATATTTTTACTTTGCTATGTTTTCACAGTTCTCAACATAAATCTGACTAGGAACAGCTAACATTACTCATGCCACAGCCTAAACTCAGGGCTGCCTTGGAAGTTCTTCTAGCAAATGAATTCACCAATGGCCCCTAAACGAATTTTCCTGTGATTTTTGGATATGCATAAAATATTGCTAAAGTCTATTTTGTTTTGTTTGATTTCCTTCTACAATTTAAGATCTGTGCCCCCTTCCCAACTCCCAGTAGAATCCCATGTAGGACCTCAGGAGCCTTGCTTCCACTGTCTGCATTTTTAGGAATATCATGGACTTCTGAGCTCTGATGCAAATTCTGTACTGTGCTCTTACAGAATTCTAGAGCCCCTCTACTGTGCTGCTGCAAACCCTTCCCAGTTCTTCCCATAATCCCGTTCCAAAGGCTTCCAACCTACACTGCCAGGCAGAGTCATGACAGCAGCATCACTCCTCTGGTAAAAATTTTATTTCTGTATTGACCAAATTTTATTTATTTATCTTTATTTCAAAGAGAAAAGATAAATATTATATAGAATTTCAAAACAAAATGGAAATTAGCACTGTTTATTGTATTGCAAATTGTTTCTTTAAAGTAGTTCCTCAGATTATCAGGTACAGGCAAGTAGGATTGAGCAAACAATATAAGAACTAACTGTTCCTTTAAGTAAACAATACAAATTAGTGGTACAACAATTTTAGCTATCTTCTGTGTGTGTGCGCATTTTTGTTCTTCATCCTTTTTTTTTTTTTCCTTTTGAGCACTTTCTACCCCTTTTACAATATCTACTATACCTTTTGGATCTTATTTACCCTTTACATTTCTTATACTAGGGAGCAAATGCAACATTTGTCTGCATGGGTCTAATTAATTTCACTGATGAGTGTGATCTCAAGCTGCATCCATTTACCTATAAAAACCTCACATTTATCTTTGTTTACAGCTTAGTATTATTTCATTATATAAAAATACCTCATCTCTGTTATTAATTCCTCAGTTGATAGGCATTTGAGTTGTTTCCAAGATTTAGCAATGATAAATTGTGTCACTATAAACGTAGATACAGATATATCACCGTGGTATGATGCTTTCATTTATTTTGGAAAAATATCTTAAAAGGTAATAGCTGGCTCAAATGGAACCTCTAATTTTAATTATTTGAGCAATCTCCACAATGATTTCCACAATAGTTGTAGCTATCTACACTCATACAAACTGTAGAGAACAGTGCCTTTTTTCATACTGTCCCTCCAGCATTTCCTATTGGTTGACTTTTTTGATGATAGGCATTCTTTCTTGTATAAGATGAAATTTCCCTGTTGTCTTAATTTGCATTTTTCAATCACCAATGCTATTGGGCATTTGTTCATATATTTACTCAATATTTGTGTTTCTACATCTAAAAGTGTGTATTCATCTCAGATGCCCATTTTCCATTAGGTCTTTGAATTTTGGAGGTCTGACTGTATAAACTTCTTTGTATGTTCTAGATATAAGTTGTTTATCTAAGACCCCGTTGGCTAACAGTTATTTCTAATTCATGGCTTTTTTTTTTATTCTATTGGTGATTTCTTTCATCATGTAAAATACTTTAGTGAAATGACATCTCAAAGAGATCTTTTGATTACTTGAAGGATTTACCGTTCAATTTGGGTTTTGTTGGTGAAATCTCTTCCTATCCCCATCTGTAGGCTTTTTACCAACTTTGTCATCTAGATGATTTAGTACTTCTGTATTTATTTATTTATTTATAAAATTATGATTATTATTTTTTAATGTACAGGGTTTCACTGTGAAGCTCAGACTCACAGTGATTCTCCTCTTTTCAGCCTGCCCAGCGCTGGGATTACAGAGGTGCACCACCATGCTTGGATTCAGTGGCTGGCTCACTGTGCCTGGGGTTGGGGCTAGCATGGCATGTGGTGCCAGAGATCAAACACCAGTCCCTTTGCTTGCTTAAATAGGTGCTTAGTCAGCTGTGCTATCTTGCTGGCCCTAAGAAATCTTACCTTTTTTAAATTTATGTATTTCGTACAGGGTCTCACTGCACAACTCAGACTCACAGTGATTCTCCTGTTTCAGCCTCCGCAACACTTGGATTACAGACCATCACACCCAGAGTCAGTGGCCTGCTTATCATGCCCAGGGACAGGGCCAGTGTAGAACCAGGGATCAAACTCCAGGTCCTGCACTTGCCTAAGCAGGTGCTGAGTCTGCCGAGCTATGTTGTGGGTTTTCCTGCATAGTATTGTTTGCCATCCTATGATTTTTAGTCTACATATTGCTTTTTGAGTTAAATATATTTCTTGTGTACAACACATTGTTGCATTTTATTTCTGAATCCACCCTGGAAGTCTGTTTCCTTTGGTTGGTGAATTGAGGCCATTGACATTAATTGTTATAATTGACATGTATTGGCTTATTGTTTTCACATCATATTATTATCCTGCTGTTGCTTCCTGACTTATCCCCCCTGTTTAATTGTGTTTCCTGCTTCTTTCTGTTGTTGTTGGAATGATGGTCATTTTTATCTCTTTCCAAAATATCTTTCAGTACTATTCACAGGGTTCGTTTGGTGGTTGTGAGTTTCTTAAATGTTATTTGTTGTGAAAGTATTTTATTTCTCCATTAATTTTGAAAGATATTCTTCAGGGTGCACCAATCTTGGTTAGATCTTGTTTTCTCTCAGGATTTGAAATAATTCACTCCAAGCTCTTCTTGACTTAAAGGTTTGTTTTGGAAATTTTGTCATGATTCTGGCAGGCTTTCTTTTATTAGTAATTTGCTGTTCTTCTCTTACAGCTTTTAATATTCTATTATTGTGCAGAGTTTTTGGGAAATTGATTCTTATAATCTTAAGATGTAGTTGTACCTTGGCTAAAGCTAAATGGAGTTTTATTTTTCCTTTTTTCTGGGTTTTTTCTTTTTTATTATTATTTAATTTAACAATGGTTATTTTACATATTTTCATCATCAGATCAGTTTAGATTAATAGATATAGGTATATAAGATTGATCAAACAATTAAACATTAACACTTGCAATAAACATTACTTTTTTTTGCTTTTCTCCTTTCTTTTTTAACAGTTGACATATTGCATATTGTCCTCACAATAGTTCTACAGAGCATAGTGTGTGGGCATGACTCACCTTCCTACTGATGTTGCTAAGGAAAAGAAAGAAAAAAGAAAGAAAGAAAGAAAGAAAAGAAAATTCTTCTCTTTGAATTAAGAGGAACCAGATGCATACACAGTCCAATGTTCTGCAATTGCAGTAGGCTACCAATGAAGCTTGCAATGTTGGAGGCTATTGATCCAAGCCTGCTACAGCTCATCTCATCAATCTAGCTCTGCGTTTCATGCATTGTAATTAAGCTTTTTTTTTTTTTCTGGGTGGTCAAGGGCAAGTCAAATGAATGTTTGTATAACAAAACATTCATTTTTTTTTTTTGTATCTTGTAAGGTCAAATCCCCTCAGGAGTAAGTTTGAGACCATATACAGTACTTTGTAGAACTGTTGTTAGCGTCAGCCTTCGGGACGAGTCACAGCCATTGCTTGGCCAGTTTGCTTTCTGTAAAAGCCTGAGAGAATGTTTTTCTCTGGGTGACTCTCCTTAGATGCACTATAATTCATTTATCCCTTTCCTCTGAGGTCCCATAATCTCCTTGACCAGAAAATTTGAGACACCCCTGAGTTATAGGATATTACAGCACAGGTTCTCTTATATCCTGGGTCCTTACTGACCTTGAAGGGCTAGGGCCAAAATATTAGCTATCCTCATAGCCCTTCTTTTTGTCCAATTTTCTGTCTGTTAACTTACATTCTCAACCCTCCAGCAGAAAAGCTTTGTGATACTATTACTCTCTAACATAGGTACTTGAGCTTATCATCACTGGCTTCCTGAATATCAAACATCTTTGACTTAGCTTGAAATTGATATTTTCTGACCATCATTGATTTTCTAATAATGTTCCATACAATGTGATATAAGCAGTTACACAATTTTGACACAGATATTTGGAAATTCAAGGAAGTACAAAATTGTAGCCTTTCAAGTCTATGGTATTTGGCCCAGTCTCTTATTTTCAACTAATACTCTTGAGAGAGAATAACAGTAACTGAGTTTACACTGGGAGCAACACACATCAAAAAGACAAGAGTGACATCCATTCCAAGCATAGTTTTAGCGTTACATGGTGCTATGATCAATATGCTGAACCCCTTGAAGGTTCTTGAGACCAATGTCTGATTCATCCTGTGTACATCAGTGTATGGTTTTGCTATTGATGTTTTCTCCTTTATCTGCTTCCACTCACTTCGTTGTTTAATCCATAACACATTCAGCTGCGTTATGCCCTTAAGTTCTTATTTTCTTCTTTAAAGGTCTTATATTAGGGAGACTATATGATATTTACACATGCAGGTCTGGTTTATTTCACTAATGAGTATATTTTCAATATACATCCATTTACATATGAAGTCTTCAAACTTATCATTCTTTATAGCTGAGTAATATTCTATTGTATAAAAATACCACATTTTTTTCAACCATTCTTCAGATGATGGACATTTTGGTTGTTTCCAAGACTTGGCTATTACAAATTGGCTTCTATAAACATAAGTGCACAGATATCGCTATGGTATTATGTTTTCAGTACTTCTTGGAAAATTCCCAGTAGAGGGATAGCTGGATTGAACAGAACTTCCAATTCTAGTTTTGTAAGGATCCTCCACACTGCTTTCCATAATGGTTGCACCAATCTGCATTCCTACCAGCAATGCCTCACTTATTTGTATATCAGGTTCTTTTCCCATGCTTGGAAAATTCTCTGCTATTATCTCAAATAGATTTTTTTTAATGTAAGTTGTGTTGACTATTGCTTTTTGTTTTATACCTATGTATGTTATATTATTTTCATTTGCACTATCTTGCAGTAGTTAAATTATTTCTTGGTTCCTTTTTATTTCTGAGAGATGTTTCTTTTTATGATGACTAGCTGCAATCCCATCTTCCAAATATAAAAGTCTATTTATAATTTCATTAAAGTGTTTTGCCAGCTTTTAATGGAATTTTTAATTTCCTATATATCTCTTTGAATCTGTTTCATGCATTTTAATTGTTTCTTTCTTTCTTTATTTATTTATTTATTTGTCTTTTTGAGACAGGGTCTCGCTATGCAGTTGAGGCTGGTCCTGAGCTCACTTTTGTAGCCCAGGCTGGTCTCGAACTCGCACCGATCCTCCTGCCTCAGCCTCCCGAGTGCTGGGATTACAGGCGTGAGCCACCACGCCCGGCTTCCTATATTATTTATTCAAGGTTTCCACCATTTTCTATTTTTCATAGAAAATGCATGTCTATTTTTCATTTGTCTTCTTTAGATATGCTGAGCAATTATTTCCTTTTTGTTCTTTCTTCTTTTTACCTGAGAGATTATTTGGGATACAATTTCCTCTGCATTCTCCTAGAGCTTTTTCTTGACTTCAGTGGCTATTATATAAGAAATTTCAGTGTGTGCCTTCTGGTTTCTATGTCATTGCCTCCTGGACTTGTTCTGGGTGGGCTGGAATTTTGAGATTCCATTTTATTCCATCATCTTAATCTTTTGTACTTCAAATGCTAAATTGCTTTCTATGATGCTGTTTGTGAGCATTGGTAGCAGGTAGCTATATCAATCATCTCATGGCCTCTCTGGGGAAAGTCTGTTCTTCAGAGATAACTTCTACATGTATAAATTCGATTGTGTTTGTCACAAGATCCTACTTTCCCAATTAATTGAGACGAGGGTATTGGTTTCCTATCTGGTTCAGTCCCAAGTCTTTGGTATAGGGCTGTGGTGAGGTTATCACCTTGGAGCTTCCCCATATGGTTGCACAAAGGAGAATGACTTATAATAGAAGTGGCATCCTAACTGCAGTAGCATAATTAACAATAATGGTAGCATCACATACAATTTAAAAATTGACAAACTGTGGTCACTATTGATTTTATGCTTTAGACCATAGGAACAAGCCTACAGCTATATAATAAAACAGATTATAAATGACAAGTTTGTTTGCAGTTATTCTTCATGTTCAAGTGGGCTTACCTTGGGCGCCCCTGAACTAGCCAGTATACATATCCCAGGTGCTTCCCACATTGTGCTCCCCTTCCACAATGTAGAGGAATGTACCAGGCACCTGAATCCCTCTGGACCCAGCCAAGGTTCCCAAGATGATGCAGAGGCAATGGGTGGGGTTCTTCCTCTCCCACAGAGTTCATGGAGCCTCCTCAGATGGTGTGGAGGTAATGCCTAGGGGTTATCTCTGCAATATTAACAATTTAACAGAGAAGTTTAATTTGACTCACAGTTTCAGGTGATTATCAGTGCGCAGGGGCTTTAACACACAATGTGTGACTGAGGCTGTGTGACAGAGTTCAACCTGCTTTGGTCATTGGAAAAAAAGGAATAAGAGAGTAGTCTTAGGCAAGCATTGGCCTGCGACCAGATATAGTACTCAGAGTCATGCGTCTGTGACACAGACAGTCATGTCCAGAGGTGTACTACACTAATGTGATAGATGACTACTAGGGCAATCAGGTTGAAAATTCAGGTTAACTATCACAAACTTGGCCAAGTCTTTAGGTTTTACTATTAGTCACATGGGACAGTTAATATTGTAGCAGAAGTCCCCCCCAACTGATATACTTCAGTGTGCTAGTTGCCCATGTAATAATTCCTGTTCCAGATACAGTTGCTCCTATCTGTTAGAAACAGTTCATCACTGTCATACACATTATAACTATCTATCTATCTATCTATCTATCTATCTATCTATCTATCTATCTCTATCTCTGTCTGTCTCTCTCTGTATATATATATATATATATATATATATATATATATATATAAATTAACAGATCATTATGCCTCTCCACTTTCTACTTGCTTATCCAATGCAAGTCTATCAGAGATTGTGGCATGATATTCTAAGAATGATCCCAAACAGGGCCTATTGATGTAAGCAAATCTGTTTCCCAAACCTAAATTTCATTTTGATGTTTCTGGTTGCCACTGCATACTGTCCTTAACATTACCTTTTCTCTATGAATTCACATACTTGGAGAAAATCTCTGTCTCTATGAACACAGGACCTAAGTAAAAGTGAGCAAATTAAGACCATTATGAAAAATACTATGTGGGGAACACTAATATGTGAGACATCATCTAGAGAGTTGAAGAGAATAATATGAAACCAGAAAAACAGATTAGAATGAAGAGTGCCCTGAGAGATAGCAACAATATTCTATGGTACCAAAAAATAGGGCAAAACCTTTAGGAAAGTCAATGGGCAATTTTAAATATTAATTTTGTCATGTCTTTACATAATTAAAACCATAGCTGAAATTTAAATCATCACATTCAATGACACATTGCTGCTAATCCTTAAAATACTTTTTCTCTCTTTGAACACATCTACCCCGTCATTCTTGCCAGTTTTTGAAGCTATTTTAGAATTTATCTTTAGGGATTATCTTGTTCTGGATGCCTTAGTGTCTTGAATTGATTCAAAATATTTATATTTCATGTGAAATAAAAATAGAACCAGTGAGGGCTGGGGAGACAGCTCAGTAGCATAAGCACTTATCTCACAAGTGTTAGGTGCTGAGTACAATCTCTGGTACCACAAAAAGAAAAAAAAAAGATAGAAAAGAAAGAACCACTCTGGTGTGTCTTTACCCACATTACTACATTGTTTGCCATATCTTGCTCCACAGGACTCTGGCTCCTCCCCAAAGACCAAATGGCCATGAAATATATCTAAGTGAGTTTCTTGTCACTGAGATACAATATACAATACATACAGCTTCAAGGAGGATAACATGATTTTGGCTCACAATTTGTAGAGGATTCAGTCCACAGTCAGCTGACTCCAAGACAGGGCAGCAGAAAACAAGCCCATGGAATGCTGAAAGAAAGCAGAATGAGTAAAAAAGAATGAATCTCCTTGGGATTTATCCTGAAACCAAGTACAGCCTTTTGTAGAACTGTTGTCAGTGCCAGCCGCCTAGAAGAGTCACGGCCATTGCTTGACCAGTTTGCTCTCTGTGAATATTTTCTCTCTAGGTAACTCTCCTTAGAAACACTATATATTGTTGCTCTCTTTCCTCTGTTGCCCCATATTCTCCTTGAACAAAAAATTTGGGACACGACTGAGGAATAGGATCTTACAGCACAGGTCCTCTTATGTTCTGAGTCCTCACTGACCTTGAGGAGTTAGGGCCAAATATTGGCTATTGTTATATTCTGTTGTTGTTGTTGTTATATAGGTCTTTCTTTAACTTGGTCTTAACCATCCAACTGAAAAGTCTAAACATGAGGAATAAAATGTAAAGCCATATTAATATGCTGAGCTGTAAAAGTCTCTAGTCAACAGCTTTGGACATTGCCAGTTCTGCTGATGACCCACTGCTATTATGGATTGTTGGATTATACATATGGCTACTTTCTATTAGTTCAGTGAGAAGAAAGATTTGTACTGATCATGTTAAGAAAAGATATCACATCTGCAACTTGTACTCTGAACAGCTACTATAAAGACAGCAATATGCAACGTATTAATTATTGTAACTGTCCTGCAAACCTGTTTTGAAACTTTCTCATTGTTATTTCTTTCTCATTAAAATTAATAAAATTAATTATAAAAAATAAAAGAGGATGAAGGGAGATAAACCCTTTCAGGACTCCTCCTCTGCCAAGGCATCACAGCTCCAGCTATGAACGTGTCCGTGTGCCAGCTCACTGGTGAGCACCACACCCTCAGGACCCAGTCTCTCCAGGAGCCCTACACATGGGTGCACAGTGCATAAGGCTCTGAGGCGACCTCCATACAGGAACCATAACACATGGAAATATTTCAAATTGATTCAGGACTGGAAAGGCAAACCTAAAGCGCAAATAAAGACACTGATAAAAGAGGACTTCCAGAACTGCTTTACATTTATCATAAGAATGATGTGATAAATGTGTTCAGAATGACAAGGAGTATATTGAGAAGATGAATGAGAATATGTCTTTTACCATAATAAAGGTAATAAATATTTTAATTACATATTCCCAAAGTTTTTTAGCACATAAAGAATGTGACAGAATTAATAGCAGCAAAATTTACTTTTGACAGTCCCTGTTTCTAGTGCTCTGTTCCTTTAAGTTTTCTTTAGTTGTGATGTCATGACTGCCTTCAACTCCAGATACTTAGGTTTTGTGGTGACTCTGTGTTGGGGAAACAGCCATAAGTCTCATGATGCCAGGTCCCAGAACCTAGAATAATGGGAATAAAGACTCACTGCACTGTTTTTGTTGAACAGAAATTTCTGTAAATACTTCATTTTGGGATATCGAGGCAACCCCAAAGTCACACTCATGAAAGAGGACTCCAAGAAACACTCCAAAAAGAGGGAAGAGAAACGGTATGACTGTGTTCTAAGAAAGAGTATTTTGAGGCCACTGTTGGCAATGCATCTTGCAATGCAGCATAATTTTTGATTTAAAAAAAAAATTACTCTCTGATCAAATCTCATATTTTCATCAATTTTGACATCTTACTACAAGGTTAGTATTTGATGTTTTAGGATACATTAGATAGAAATAATGACTATTGCAACAAGTGCCACTTTGATGAGTTTCTAAGTTTGAAAGACAAAATTTCAAAGTCCTCACTTAGGAATGATTCTTATAACTTGAAAACTGGTTAGAAAACCCACTTGAGCTCCCTTCTGTTTCTCTCAGAAACAGAAGCTTTCTTTCCCCAGTAGATACATTCTGGTCTTTAAAGAAATTGGTCAGTCCCCAACATAATTACCTCGGAGTATAAAATTACAATTCATAGAAATCATTTTTGAGTTCAGAAAATTTAAGGAAAATACTATATTTATTATAGAAGACCCTGATTATGCAACAAATGTAATGTTTTACAATGAAAATTTAAATTATTTTTCAAAAATAGCTTCATGAAATAATTATAAATTAGAACACAGTGGTGCATGGATAACATTAATACACTTGTTACACTACATGCTAGGATATTAAAAAACAAATAATTTTACACCTTAAAAAATACATTCTTAGCCGGGCGTGGTGTTGCACACTGTAATCCCAGCACTTGGGAGGCTGAGGCAGGAGGATTGGTGAGAGTTCGAGACCAGCCGGGGCTACAAAACTGAGCTCAAGGCCAGCCTGAACTGTACAGAGAGACCCTGTCTCAAAAAGACAAGAAAACAAACAAACAAACAAAAAAAATCCATTCTTTTATAGAATAACTATCTCCTGCTGCCATAGAAATATCAAATGTATTATAAAAGTATGGGGCCAGAAATTTCTCTTTAAATTTCTTTTAGAATGAGCTCTAAATTTAATTATATAAGGTGTAGACCAGTAAATAAAAGCAAAAGTTAAAGAAAAGCAAAAGTCTGCCTCCGTCTACCTCCCTCGTACTTCTGGTCATCTGTGCACGAGCTCCTAGCGGCGTGTTCTGGGCGATCCCTGCAGGAGTGTTTATACAGCAAGCAATCTCCAGCAGAGAGTTAATGCTTCTCTTCAGAGCACAGGGCAGTTTTATAACAGCCTCGGGTATGTAAATAGTGTCTCCCTCTGAAGCGAAGGGCAGATGTGCTTATTTTCCGGCCTTATAAAGATAATGACTCCCTCTGGAAAAAGTCAGGAATGCTAATATTCCATCATACGAGATTAGAGGTTGTTGTGCCCAGTGAGCTCTCTTGGAGTGCAGAGCCCTGAGGATGCCCATAGTCGATGGTTCTCCCGCACTGGAGTGTGAGGAGCGGGGCCTGTGGGCTTCTCCACAAGAATTCTAATGCTCTGGCCACCGCGTTGAATGCTAGAGATGAAGTTGTTTGTCTCCACCCCAGTAGCCTCACATCTTCTGTGAGCATGCATGAAAAGAAGGCCGGCAAATCTGGAAATCAGGTAGAACCTGAGCCTTTTACAATTCTTGACCATTCAATTTCTATCTTGCCATTGAAGAGTTTTGGTTTTTGAAGCATTGTTTTACATGGCAATGCTTTCTTCAGCCTATGAGCAGTTCACAGATTGCAAAAAAATGTATAATCTTAGATTCTTTTGGTCATCTAGGATACTCATCATAGCAGGAAGAGCTACAGGGCTCTACAAGTGAGATAGATAGATAGATAGATAGATAGATAGATAGATAGATAGATAGATATTTCACATTCTTTTACAATTTTTTTTTGTTGTTGTTGTTGTTGTTTATTTGGTGCAGGGTCTTGCTACACAGTTGAGTCTCACAGTGCTTCTCCTGTCGGGCCTTCCCAGTGCTGGGCCTACAGATGTGCTGTCTGGTTTCACACTGGTGCAGCATGTGGTCCTGGGCATTGAACTTGGATCCTTGTGCTTGCCAGGCAGTGCTTAGACCACAGAGTTATCTCCTAGTCCTATATGACATTCTTAGCATAAGGAAAACCTACCATTTCCTTTGTCCAGTACTCATTTAGGGATGGCACCAGAGGGAGTGTTTGATTCCAGGACAAACTAGCTGATGTGGACAACTTTGTGAAGAAAAGAAAAAAACTGAAGTCATGTTCTTTGGGAGTTCTTGTATTTATTAAGTTTTGGACACTTCAGAGAAGGGGACATCAAGGCTGTGCTTATATTTTGAATGTTTATAAACATAGTTCATGTCTAGAATTCATGAATCTCTTCTCTTTTTTCTTTTATGGGGATGGGGGGAAGGTAGTGACAGTCAGGCAATTTCCCAGGTTGGCTTTCAACTTTGATTATCTTTTATTTTTTTAATTTAGATTTTGTTTTGTACCAGGAATCAAACTCATCACCTCCCGCTCGCCAGGGGGCACTGTGGCTGAGCAGTGGCGCTGGTCCCTGGGCTCTGGCTCTCTTGGCTCAACCCCCTGACTGCTAGGTCATCAGTTTACACCACCATGCCTGGCCAATCTTTTCTTATCTTTTTTAAAAAATGACATCCTTATAGTATATATTAGTCTCTATCTTATTTATATTACTACAGTAATACATTTTGCAAAGTTAAATGATTGAAATCATACATTCTTCCATTACTTTTAAAATGTAGAGAACTGGGTCAGCTAAATCAGCTAAGCAGATTAAAGTGTTTGTAAGCAGGCACAGGGGACCAGGGTTTGATCCTTGGGCCTGACATGCTGGCCCCACCCCCAGGGCATGCTGAGATGGCATTGGAGACTGGGCATGGCGGCGCACACCTGGAATCCCAGCTCTTGGGAGGCTGTATACAGGCGGATCACTATGAGTCCGACTTAGTAGAGAGACCCTGAACATCCCATAGACCCTTCCCTGAAATACAATAAATAAACAAATAAATAAATAAAATGTACAGAATATAGAGCTTTCCCAGATTAAAATAGTAAACATATTTATCTAATTTTATTCTCTTTTTTAAAAATTGCAGTAAAGAGAATACTTTTTAAATGAAATTCAAGAGCATGGATGGGGCTGGTGAGATAGTTGACTGGCCTAAGATGCCTGCGTAAGCAAGCTTAGGAAAAGTGCAGAGACCAAGGGTCAATCCCCAGCACCTCATGCCATGCCAGACTCACGTCCAGGGTGGGCTGAGCCTGCCACGAAAAAAAAAAAATAATAATAATAAATTTTAAAAAGATCAAGAGCATGGTGATGACAAGAATAACAGATCATAGCCATGAAATTCTGAAAAGCAAAATGTAAACTGATGCCTTTATTTTTTTAGTGGGCTAAACATAAATCACTGAAACTCATGAAAAACATAAAACTCCTTAAACTGACTAGAGTATCTTTAAATGTCTAAATAACTGTTTTAGTTCATTACTGGAAACACTGAGCCATACCTCCAGTATGAGAAGTAAATTTGAGCTTAAATAAATACAAATGACTGAACAAAGGATTCACAGTGTCAGCTCCACAGATACTTTTCCTATACAAGACACTGGCAGCTGGTCTTGGCTAGGATTCCATGCTCTGTAGGGGTCATGACTGGGCACTACTTTCTATGGATCCACATCTCTACCTTTATTAGCTCCCCAAAAGCTAGCAGCCTGTCTTCTCCATTCCAGTCACTAATACCTGCAGAAAAGTAAGAGAATATCGTAATGGGATCAGTAGAGTTCTCTGGTTGTAAGAGATGATTCTGTGCTTTGGAGAACACATTGGTCAAGTATAATAGAAACCCAAAAGAGAATAAAAAGCTGAAAGAATTTAAATGCAAAGTTAAGGAAATATTTCACAAAGAGACAAAGAAAAATAGGATGAAAAATTATAGAGATGCATAAGAGCATAGGACTTGTCTAGGTATCCAACGAATGACTAACACCATTTCCAGAAACAGAGGAAAGATAAATGGAGAGAAGAAAAGCAAAACTCTGGAAGAGACCCTCAAAACAAGTCAGCACACGCTATAAGAAAGCCATACCAGGAGCTGTGTTCAGCTGATGACCCAGGTTTTTTAGCATTAAGCTGAAAATGTTGAATGCTAACAATGCACCAATAAGTATATGTTCTTCCATTTTTCATTGTATGGTATAGCTGCAGAAAATGTTTTCATCCTCAAGAGGGGCTCTGTTTTGATGTCCTCTGAAGACTTGTTGTGCACCATATGAAATCAAAGAGCTAAATATTATAGGTGCCTGTGAGGCCTGAATTTACAAAGGTTGGATGTTCAGCCCCTGCCTACATAACGTACAATGGATACTTTGTTCTGTGATGAGGTTTGGCCCTCAAGGCAGAAGGCAGCTCTGTGGCACTGACTGGTGACTTCATACAGGTGCTTTTGTAATACTCAAGGACCTGGAAGTCAGCCTCAGATCCAGATGCTGATTGCATCATCTTCTTAAGCATATAATTCCTTCCTTAGCAGGCTTAAATTTGTAAGCATCATTTAATGCTTTTACAGCCAAATGGTCTATTTGAGAAATATAACGTTGTGTGTAAAAATATAAAGATAAGCAAAAGAATGCTTCATATTATATTACTAGTCCCAAGAATGTACAGCGATATGATACCCTACACTCAGTTCATTCCAGATTCATGTTCAAACCCCAGCTACTTTGAGAAGGGAAGATATTTTTCACATAAGAAATAATAGAAAGGTCATTTTGGGTCCTGAAGTCCCAAAAATTGCACAAGCACTGTATGTTGTGTGGGAATGAGTGGCACTTAGTCCGAAGCATCCAGGTTTTGTGTCCTTTTGTCCCACAGTCACTTGTGCAGACTTCTTCAAGTCTTGTCCTTTAACTATAAAGCTAAGCTATGAATACTGGCAGACTTCTCTTAAACTTTACTGTTGGAATAGTGGAAAAGCCAGCCAGCTAGCCAGATAGCTCACCAGATTAAAGCACTTGCTTAGGCAGATGCAGGGACCTGGGTTCAATCCCCAGCATACCGTGCTGGCCCCGCCCCTGGGGTGCACTGAGAGAACCATTGGGACTGGGGGTGGTGGTACGCCTGTGATCCCAGCACTTGGGAGGCTGAAAACAGGAGAATCAGCAGGAGTGCGATCTGTGCAGTGAGACCCTGCACACCCTGTACTAAATACATTTGAAAAAGAAAATAGTAGAAAATTTGGGATTGGGACCACTCAACAACGAAGGTATCGCTAATCAGAGAGAGGCACAGACACTTACATTCTGTTTAACCTGGTCAGTAGGCTTTTGTTTACTACTTAAGCAGCATTTACATATGTGTCTATCTTTTGAACTGTTTAGGAATAAGAAAAAAATTAAAAGTCATTATTCTCTTCTTTGATAAATTAAACAAGCCAAATATGTCGATTTCTAGACATTAAAATTATGAAAAAAAGAATTATAAAAATGCTAGTAGGCTTTTATGCATACAAAGAAAGCATACTCAAGATCTAAATTAATGCGTGTCTTTTTTGCTGTTGTTCAGTTGATGTTTGTATGCATTTCTGATTTTTAAAACAGATTATATATAGAAAACATAAGGTGCTAAATATTTTGAGGGAGAAAAAAGTAATAAATGTAACAATAAAGAATAATAATGGTTACAATAAAATTTATATTAAATTTTTTATTTATATATGTGCATAGGAAAGAGTTTGGATCATTCATTTTAGAACACTTTTTTGTTCTACAAGATTAAAATTTTTACAGTGATTCTTAGAATTTCACTCTATTCAATCAGAAATTTCTCTAAATTAAGACAGTCACAGTTTAGTAAATAGATATGAACTTAATTATTCTGACCTCTGCATAAGCATACATTTATCTAATTAGAAAAAAAGTAATCACTCACCGAGCAACTAGAACCCTGTGTCTCTATGCCAGATTAAAAACTTGTGGTTTTCAATAAGTTGACTCCAATGCCATCACAGAGTATTTTAAAGTAATTAGGATTACTAGTGTCATTTTGAACTTACAACCAGAGAAAGAAACTTTTATAATTTACTCTTTAATATATTAACATAATGAGAGACTTGTCAGAAATATGCTTACCTGCCTTACTGTCCTGCACGAGACACTTGAACATAGAAAAGATTATTTTATCTGTGGCAACAAATGTTTACCACAGCTGAGGGGAAAAGATCTACTTATTAAATCCTAAGAAGGAGAAAAAAATTCTATTTTAGGTGTTAACAATATTTCAACACAAAAATAACATAGCATAATTTCTCAGAAGGAATAATTTCCTTCTGCCATTTGCAAAGCACTACAAGACAGAAGAGATGATACTTACTGAAGATGCAAGTGAGTGTCAAATGACTAGATCTGATGTACAATGGAAAGCTTGAGTCTGACCAAGAGGAAAAGGTGCCTTGGAATCTTTCACTTCTAATTAACACAGGAGACAATGAAGTGGAAAGGAGAAAGCCATTGCGGGTGGCTTTCTCCAGAAACACTCCAGAAGGGCACAGCGGGAGAAGGGTGTTTTCTCGGTGCAAGTCATTTGAAGGATGGTGTGTGCAAGCTGCTGGCAAATCTTTACATGGTCAAAACCCATTTTCTGCCCATCAGTTTCTAAACATTCGTGGAACTCACATTTAAATGGGGCCTCATGAGGCTGGGCACGCGGCTCAGCAGCACAGCACAGCACCTGCCTGGCAAGCCCACGGTCCTCAGTTCGGTTCCAGGTACCAAAACAAACAAACAAACAAACAAATGATGCCCCATTCACAAGTATATATACAAAATGTTCCACATATACATACACAGTACGAAGCTGTGATTCAGCACAAACGTAACATATTATGTAGCTTACAGTTAGTAATCCACTACTTATCAAATGTGGAAAATAATCCCCAAAAGGGTTAGATGGCATACATAATAGTCTACTGTAATAACTAAATAGAAGGCTTTGTATATTTGGAAATTTTAATAATATTTTGTCAGGTCATGAACATCATACTGGACAACACAAACTATGATTAAAATATACATCCAACAATCTAGAAATTCAATTATTTACATGAGCGGAGATACAAATCTTGAGCAAGCACAATCTCTTGTCCATGGCCTGCATAAGTTATTTCATGTCTAATACAGGAGCAGGATTCTAGCTGGTGAGTAGTCAGCTGTCTGACTGTCACTGTCGCAGCCCTTACTACAGGGACACCAGCTGGTGATGTCCTCTTAGCACCCTACAGGGAGGTGGTAAAGCAGCTCCCGCACATGCAGCTGCCACCTGCCTGTACACAGAAGCTTCTCCTACAGATATGCATGAGCACGAAGCCTGGAGATTCCTGGAGGCTACACAGCATGCTGAGTGCTGAAAAGCAGTCGTATCCGTGCTGTGTGGCATCACGACCCTTCTCTCTTGAC
Organism: Myocastor coypus; assembly: GCA_004027025.1. NCBI lineage: Eukaryota > Metazoa > Chordata > Mammalia > Rodentia > Myocastoridae > Myocastor > Myocastor coypus. The sequence continues at coordinate 28,779 of PVJA010016552.1, forward strand.
ACTGGGATCCTCTTTTGGTCTTCATATACAACAGAAGCAGCTTATGACAGCTCTCCTGGCTCACTCTTTATTCTCTCACCTTTTTGTATCCCATGAAAGTATACAGATTTCCTCTTATTTGCAAACCAATCCAGTCTCTTCTCTGCTTAGTACTAACTAGAAAACTTGACCTCCTGCTCATAAATTCCTTTTAATGTACCATGAAAAAGCTTCTGGACTTTGAATTGAAGAGTTATTTTTATAAATAGTAAAACTCAGTTTTCTACACATCTTAATGTGTGTAAATGTCTTAGAAATATTACATGCATAATATCTCATAAACTTAAATAAACCTGAAATTTTAAATAATAACATGTTTCAAGTTGAGAAGTGGATCCTGGTATTTTCTGTTGCCTTGTTTTTTAGATGCATTTTGTACAGGGCCTACAGGGTCTACAGGGTCTCACTACACAGATTGGGCTGGTAGTGATCCACCTGTGTTCAGCCTCCCAAGAGCTGGGACGACAGGCATACGCCACTACACCCATCTCAGTCTTGTCGCAGTGCACCACAGTGGGCAGGACATGCTGGGAATCAAACTGTGGTCCCTGCATCTGCCTAAGCAGGCACTTTAATCCGCTGAGCTATCTGGCTGGTCCTTCCATTGTCTCAAATTTATTGAAAGCCAAATAGTATAGTAGTATAGAGAAAAAATAAAACAAAAAAGTCAAAGAATAGATGTTTCTGAGCAATGAAAATATTCTCATCACCTGGTCTTAATAAAGATGAATATAGGAAACCTCAGATGAAGACTTTCGAAGGCACAGCTGTGGGAGTGAGAGCTCTCACTGGGGAGGGAAGCGACCCATTCAGGGCTCGAAAGCGATGATGCAGCAGGGTCACTGCACGCTCCTGGCTGTAGCTGTAGTTGCAAGGTCTTGGGAGTTTGTGAGAAAGCAAAAACGTTTTTCTGAGGTTTTCACTTTATCTGCCATTGACAAATATCTACGTTTGCTCTACCTTAAGATTAGGTAATTTACTAACAATATACTCATCTGTTTTAAGGAAATACAAATAACTATTGTTGGTACTGTCTCCAAACATTCTAGCACCCTTAAAAGTCAGGAAAAAATAAAAATTATGCATTTTTGAGGCTGGGTGAATAATTCATTCTGTAGTGTAAATCAATGCCAGGTAAGTGCTTTGTGTACGTGAATACGAAAGTCCACTTTGAGCTGTAGAAAGCAATAAGTTTCCCTCCAAGATTGGCTAACACCCATTTGAAGTCTAAGAACCAATTTCCTATGAGGTGTTCTGCAAACTAAAATTAATGTGAGCAAGCCCTCGTAAGACTACCAACTGCTTTCCTCAAATGTTCTCAAAACTTGTAAAAGATTCAGTATAAATATGCTCATTATTTCTTAAAGTACTCACCAAAAAGATATATATTTCAGGTAAAATTATCAAATGATATACTTTATTTTCAATAAAAGAAGAGAGTAATGAATATTGTAAAGTTTTAGAAGTTTTTAAAATTTTTTGGTTATTTCCTTCCTTCCTTCTTTTCTTTCCTTTTCTTTTCTTTTTTTTCTGTTCTTTTCTTTTCTTTCTTTCTTTCTTTCTTTCTTTCTTTCTTTCTTTCTTTCTTTCTTTCTTTCTTTCTTTTTAATCAGGTATTGAACTCAGAATCTTGCTCTTGTCAGGCTGGTGCTTATGCCTCTGAACTATCTCCAGAGTCTAAGTTTTGAAAATTGTTCTTTATAAAGATCCTTTTGGAAATAGAGTTTTCAAGATTTTTGTCACAGATCAAGCTTTTACAGCGTTTTTATCTAGTAGAGTGTTAACTGGGAGCTTTATTAAAATGTATGACTATAGTAAAAAAAATTGGAATCATGTTGAAGTGATATCATTTGAACTAAATATGAGCAAACACTGAAGCTCCCAACTGAGATTTGTGAAGATCTTAATTAAAATATAACCAGAGAAAAAAATTCTTTTTGGAATAATTTATTTCACATTCTGAAGTGAAATTGATTTATTAGTCAAACACATTGTTAAACAAACAAACAAATAAAATAAAGTGTTAGTAGGTAACTGATTTTTTTTTTTTTTTTTCTTGCATCGTCACCAGTTTCCCCTGGTGAAACATACCCTGGTGCTGCCAGGAGGCGTGGCTGGAATCGTGTGCCTAGTGAGTCTCTCCCGGCCTGCGAGGAGGTGCGGCTAGAATCCTGCACACAGTGGGTCTCTCCGGCCCACCCAGCGCTGCTGCTGTACGTGGCCTCATCAACACAGACCACGTCCAGCCTTTGCCTCAGGGAAGAGGCCAGAGATGGTGCCTGTGAAGCCAGGGAATGTGCAATGAAAACACACACCATGGAGCAAAACTGTTGAAAAGTAAAAAATAGGAACATCTTAAAGTCTGTCTTGCTTAATGATTCTAGCAATGGACTCTGACTGTCTGTCCACTCCTATCTTGTTTTTAATCCTACATAGTTTTCCTGAGCATACTATCCTACAAAGCATTTTCTCTTTTCCACAGTTTTAAGGGCATAGTCACACCTCACTGCTCCCACTCTGTGTCTCTGAGAAATTAGCTCCTTGCTGCATCTGTTTTGGAGTTTAGAGTGTGGCCTATAATCTGTGGTGGGCCGGCCTGGCTCAGGCAGCGTCGCTGTCCTCATCAGATCAGTCAGCACTGGCTGAAGTGCTGAAAGGAGCCCAGAGTTCTATCCTCACACATTCTCCAGCATTTAGCCAAGGACATCGCCTTTCATGAGATAAGATGAAGCAATGTATGTCGACATGGTTTTCAATTAAGGTAAATGTGCTGACAGGGAAAAAAAGAGATCTTTCAGGCAAGTTTTATTGGGACTGACTCAAATGAAGAGAAATTAAGTTCTGAATGCAGAAATATCTCTTTTGATTCAGAACTCTTACATTGGATTTTACTCGACATATGAGCAAAAGGTGTACCTTCAAAAGTGGTGTAGTTTCCCAGGGGAAGTTAACTTTTATAACTAAAAAATGTAAGAGAAGAGAAAAAGAAGAAATAAGAGGAGTGATATCTATGATGGGAGAGAAGAAAATTAAGTGGCTTCAGAGAATTAATAAAATTTGTTTAAAATGTTATTTGAGTAATATTAAGGTAGTAATGCATAAGTTATCAGTAGGGAAGTAAAATTCAGTCTCAGAAGACATGTACCAATGGCAGCAATAGTAGAAGGAGGTGAAGAACGAATAATAGATGAAAACTGAGAGCCAATGTGGGCCACTGGTTCAAGGATTGCATTGTGACTGAAGGACCAGATGGGTGACAATTAAACAGCAAAACAATGTTGTACAGTTTTGGGGTCTGATCGGTTTTCTTTTTGAAGGACAAATGTGTTTATTAGGCATTTACGAATGAAAGGCATTTTAGAGAAAGTCTATCATAGGATCTAAAGTTAAATAGAATGAGATGATAGGAAAGAGAAATTTAATGCAATAAAGGAAATTTAACCAATAATAGAGCAGTATACCAAAGAGAAAGTGAGCATGACCTGTGAGAGTTAGCATTAAAGAATTTGTGGAAGTTCATGAATTCTTTAGTCTTGAAAGACTAATTTGTCTATGTGAGTACTCAGGAAGAATATTGTTCGTTGGATTTTCCATGGTGTCCACAGAGTAGTGGTTCTAATGACTACATAACCAATTACACACACACACACACACACACACACACACACACACATTTTATTGCACAATGAAGCCAACATTTTATACCCCCCCAAGTATATTTAGAAACGGCTCATCTTTCCTTCTGGCACCTGCTTCCCACCCAGGCCATAACGCCCCTCACTTGAATGACCTTCAGGAGCTCCCAGCCAGCATCCCTGCCTCCTCCTTCACACTGTGCAGGTGCCCTTTCAGCCCAGTGTCACAACTCCGAGTCACAATTCCAAGTTCTCACACTCCCTGTCACTCTGCTGACCCTGTCTACTACCTATGTCTTCCTCACGCAGCCCAAAGTTGCCTGCTGCTCCCCACCTCACAGCATTCTGCCTTGGAGAGCACGCACTGGCTTTTTCCACATCCTTTTCTCTCAGGCCTTTGTGTGACTGCATTTCTTGCCTCCTTTACGTCTTGTGGACCCCATCCATCCTCAGGTCTTTGTCCTAGCACCATTCTGCATGCTTCGTCTGACTTTGCACAACTGCCGTCGGTCACCAGACTCTCGCATTCCCATCTCCTCCACTGTGTTTTATTTCCAGTTATTTCACTTGTAGTGTTCAGCTGAACGCCATTAATTATTTTCAATACTGATGTGCCAGTTACTCATCTGCTGCTCTTACCAATCTGCCAATCCTAAGCAGAGTTTGCCTGGGTTGTTTTCTTGCTAGATCTACAACCTAGAAAGGTACCTGCTTTTGTATGTGTTCACTAATGCTAATCAAAATAAATGGTTGCTAGGGTATTCAGCCATGTAGTACATGCCTGAGCCAGTTCTCCCATTGGTACTCATTTCAGGTAGGCTTAGGGAAGAAGGTGGCCCCACAAAGGGCTGACATTGGTCCTGCCAGCTACTCTTCTCTTGTTCCTGGGACAAAATACCTGACATCCCAATTTAAAGAAGGAAAGGTTCATTTAGCTCACAGCTTGGGGGGGTTTCAGTTTGTACTCAGCTGGCTCCAAGGCAGGGTAGCACACAGCAGAGGGTAGCAGTTCATGGTGGTGGAAAAACATCAAAACAGCAGGAGCAAAAAGGGAAGAGCAGCGGCTGCAGCAGGGGCAGTGGCAGAGAGCAAGCCCCAGGCCCTCCTTTCTGTGACATTCAGGCCATCAGCCGGGCAAGTCATAGCCCTCTACCTCACAGTCCCAGCAGCACTATTAGCCATAATCTCAGCACTGCACCATGAGCTAATCACAAACTGCAGAAGCCCACCCTATGGCTGCCTGAGGGCTTCGGGGGACAACTAGACACAAGCCGCAACCCTTGGGTTGGTTTGCAGTTATCTTTTAGACATCTTTCTTCATTTTGTCACAGATGTCAGTCTCTTCTCAACATGGTTGTCAAATGTTGATGCTGTTTTTCCTTCCTTTGGTTTAGAAATGTGCAAAATCATCCAGGAAGTGTTTAGTGAAATTTGGTCTCGTTGATTCCTAATCTACATTCGGGATTTACCGTTGAATCTTCAAGCAGGAGTAGTAACATCAAAACTCAGAATAATTGTGATCTTGGTTTTGAATTATTTTTCTGCTCTCCATTTAAAGACTAAAAGATCAAAACTTACATAAAATAACTAAAATTATAAAGCTGTTTTATTTTGTATGGAAGATATATATGATATTTTATGTGTTTATATGAATCTATACACAATATACATTATATATAACCTATACACCAACGAATACATATATATATACATACATACATATATATATATATATACATACATGCATTTTCTTAGCCCTTCAAGAACCATTACTATAACCTTAAATAAATCATAAAGATCTCCAGACATTGGTTTCTTCACCTGTAAAGACAATGGACAAAGAAAAAACAAAAGTTGAACTAGATAAATTTGTTTTTTTCAATTGTGAAGTTTTGACAATCTGTGAAAATTATGAAAAGTTATTGTCTGAATTTGCCCCCCCATATTCTAATGATAAATCCCATTGTTCTCTGTTAGAGCACTTCTAATAATCATTTGTATGTAATGAGACTTAATGATTTGTTACTATCTTATTTGCTAGCTCGTGCCTGAGTTGGGGACCTCAGTCTAACTTATGCTGGTTAACACTGAAATTTATTTATGGCACTGAATAAATGATAGTGTAATAACATAGCTGAGATTTTCTGCCTAAGAGACAAGAGCTATTGCATTAATTTGCATTTTTCTTTCTAAAATTCAGATAAATGTAAGTATTTATGGAAAGAGCAAATGCTGTGTTCTGGCGCTGTGTCCTGCCTTCTGTGTGTAACCCGGGAGTGTTTATCCTTGCTGGAGTCTGTGCTGAGCTCTCTGCAATAGAGTTGCAGCATAGTTAATGTGGCACATATGAAAACAATGCTGATTTAACGTAACTTTCTTTGCTTTTCCTCATAGTTTACACAGAAAAAGTGAAAAAAGCTAATGCAAAGCTTGGTTGTAAGTTTGTGACAGGCCGTGAAGAAAACTACTTATTAATTATAATTCATGTTCACAACAAATTTAGTTTTGAATAAGAAAAAAAAATTCCCTGAAAATGTAAATCAGAAACAAGGAAAAATAAAATCTTTATAGTACATAAATTTGAGGTTTTTGGCAAAATAAATAATTGTTACAGTTTCTAAAATCTTTGGCTAGGAAATATGTAATGAAAAACATCTGAAAATCATATGTATAGCTAAAAAATCAAACAACTCAACTTGTAATCCAGCTCTTCCAAGTGCTTCAGTCCGTTCCTTAAGTTACAGAAGAAATTAAAATCCTCCTCTGTTTGAACTATACATTATTTTAAAAGGAAATGAACATTTTTAGTCTGGATATAATTCTAAGGTATCCTGGCAGGTACTTGCAGTCTGACTCTGTCCCATTAACTTAGCCATCTGCATTCACAGCTTTTTTACTTATAATATGTAAATAATACTCAGTGAGTCTGTCAGACTGAATCACCAGCATCCTCCGTGTAGGGCAGCTATGCTTAAATTGGGTACATAATGTGCCTACTTAATACTGATTCATATCAATGCCTATTTTCTCTAAAAGGTTCCAGAAATCTTTTATTTCTCTTATTTTTATCTTCATGTGGTTGTTACATTTATTATTTTAAAAGTTAGATTTGGGCAGGCCAACTAGCACAGTGGATTAAAATGCCTGCAAGCCGGCACAGGGGACAGGGGTTTGAGCCCCAGGGCGCACTGAGAGGCAATTGAGATTGGTTGTGGTGGTGTGCGCTTGTAAGCCCAGCTCTTGGGAGGGTAAACAGGCAGATCACTAGAAGTCCAACCTTGTAGTGAGACCCTCGACACCCTATAGACCTTTCCTTAAAATACAAAAAAAAAAAAGTTAAACTGTTTCATTGCTGGTCACCTGATCTACTTATGTTTGAAAGAAAGCAAGTTGAGTGTGATAGTGCATGTCTATAATTCCAACACTAGAGAGGTTGAGGCAGGAAGATCTTTACAAGTTTGAGGTCAACCTGGACCACGTGCTAAGTTCAAGTGCAGCCTAAACTGCGTGGTGAAAGTTCATCTCAATAAAACAAAAAAGACAGACAGAAGAGAGAAAGAAAGAAAGAAAGAAAGAAAGAAAGAAAGAAAGAAAGAAAGAAAGAAAGAGTTATGGTTTGTGTCTAGTTGTTCCCCCAAAGCCCTCATGCACTCATGGTGCAAGGCTTCTAGAGTTTGAGATTAACTCATGATCCACTGGGATTATAGGTTTTAGTATTGCTGTAACTATGGGTGTGGGTGTTATGCCCATCCTGGATGAGTCAGAGAGACAGACTCTCTTTGTTGCCACCATGAACTGCTGCTCACTGCCATGTGCCACTCTGCCTTGGAGCCAGCTGAATACGGACTGTGAACTACATAAACCTTTCCTTCCTTCATTTTGGGTATTGGGTATTTGTGCCATCAATGAGAGAAGAGAAACTAAGACAGACAGACAGCATTGCTTCTTTGCTTTTGATATTCATGGAGTATAAAATGAGAAAGTTATACTTCTACTTTATTGAGATTGTGCATATTGATGATTACTATTGTTTTTACTTTAATATTTTGATTTTGAAGTAAAGTCAAAGTTTAATACTGAGTATACAATAGGCTACCCAGAAGAGGAGATGTACAAAGTCCTTGGATGTGTAGGTGTTGATAAGCTAGTACTAAGTAGTATTGTCATAAAACATCACACACGTCATGGACTCAATTATGTGAAGCCTCAAGAAAAAGCAAAGAATCTGAGATAAGTCAAAAAAGGGAAGGCATTAATGTGTGAGAGACCTCAGAGACAAAGTAATCTGTAAGTTTTCACTGTTACTAAGTTTGGGACGTCCTGAGTTGATGAGGAAAGTGGCCATGTCTCAGAGACAGATTGGGTGCTGGGCTGTGGCACAGAGATTAAACCTCACTTTGACATGAAGACAGAAGAAAAACCTCAGGAGGATCACGTTCTCAAACACGTTTTGGAGAAGACACGTTTTCGTCATTGGTTCTAATTCGCCGCTGAGTCATAATCTTTTGCTTAAAAATGTTTCATTTCCTTTCAGCTTCACTCACTTGCCATTTCATACTAATGTTCACTCTAGATGAATAGCAGGCGCTGGCGAACAGGAGAACGTGACAGTTTCCTTAGACAAAACAGATTTTTCTGTGGATGTGATTAATACCGAATGATTCACTGGTATCAAAAGCAGTGCATGTTAATTAGCATCTTTTCCCAAGAACAGGCACAATCGTTTCACCCTCTCTCCTCCTTCTCCTGAATGCAACATAATGTGTACATTTGCTCTCTGACTCCACTCCATCAACAGCTAATATTCAAGCTTAGGTGTCAAAACTGGTATTGTGCTGTCATGCATTTTAAAGTAGAGTATTTCATTAATTCTATAATCACTGTATAAAGTGTTCTTTTATCATTCACTTGACAGTGGAAATAAAAGTAATTCATGAGACCAGCAATGAATATTATGTGCATTCGGACTTCAATGAGTGAATGATATTATAGAATAAAGTACTTATAAACTGCTAACCTGTGCTGTAATAAAAAGTGATAATAGCTATAAAGAAAATATTGTGGGGGCAGAAAAATGAACTCCTCTGTCCAGATCATTTCAGTGTTCCTGCCTCTCCACTGGTAAGCAATCTGGAACTTCAGGTCATCCAGACGACCCAGTGTTAGGCAAGCAAAGCAATTTTTCACTCACAATGTAGAGGACCAGCCAACCAGCCAATACAAAGTCATCAGCTCCAAACAGTACCATTTTTAAGTATACACACACTTTTAGAAGTCAGTAAGAATTCTGAATTGTTGGGAGCACGGTTGTATTGTTCTTTTGTTAGAATCCAATTGTGTACTTCTTACAAACATTTTTGTCATTGTGGTGTTGGATGGCTAACACAATGGAAACAGGGAGAATGTTCTAGTTAGAGTAATGCCCTTTCTCTGAGGCACCAGTCTTTGCTCAATCTAGAGGGCTGCAGATCTTTTATGAATTTCTGGTTGAAAAAAATTATTGATTCAATTTCCATACTAACATTATGGAGCATTTCACTAGCAAGAGAAAAAGTGTAGGTGCAATTTGATCATGAAAAGCTATGAAATACTGTCACGCTGACCATGGCATTCTGCCTTAGGTTGAAATAAAATCTCAGTCACTACCTGCGACTTGCTCCTACCTTCTGATGTCACAGAGCAATTGACTGAAATCCTATTTCAAATATATTGGAGTGCTGTGGTTTTCCTTTTTTTTTTTTTTTAAATCAACTGTGTTATATTCTGGTGTTTATAGTTCTGAAATGCTAATGATTTTAACAACTTGCTTGGCCAACTTTCTAGAATTCTTTGAATAACCTAATAAGCAAAGGATGGCCCATATTTGGAACCAAGGATGTTCCAAAAGTTAAATCCATATTAGTAAAATTTATTTTTTTCTTTAATTAACATTAACTAATAACAGTTTATTTTAAGATAAAATCTGCCAGATTCCATTAAAAATCAAGACAGAATCAGCAATGAAGACTTACCCATTGTCACTCTATGAAGTGGAATAATATTAACTCTACTTTAAAGTGACAGTTTGGTGTGTTGGCATGTTTACAGTTGCAATCCCATTGTTCTAATGAGGATAATGAACAAATCTTTTATCCCCAAATATTTGTTCATCCACACCTGTAATTTCTTTCCTGATTCTTCTTCTAAGCATTCTCTATGGCTCTATTGTTTCTATAAGTTTGTTCAAGTTTCACATTGGTTCAGTTTTATGCCCTAAGGATAATTATATTTTAAATCTAAATCAGATATATATATATATATATATATATATATATAATGCACTATTACTACTGGATATTAAGTCATTTTTTCAACAGCCATTCACATATTCATGGACATTGCAATAGTTTTTGTATTTTGGTTCCTACAAAATTGTCCCTAAGATATTTGCATATAGCTCTTTGTCTTAGTTTGATAGTTTTCTGTATTTTTAATTTATAGCATGGTCTATAGGAGGTATAGGGTGTCACTATGTAGACTGGACTAGTAGTGATTCTCTTGTTTTCAGCCACCCAAGCGCTGGAATTACAGGCTCTCACCACTGTGTCCAGTCTCAATCTCCATCTCAGTGCTCCCTGGAGGCAGGGATGGTGAGAGTCACCTAGAGAGAAAAACATTGTCTCAGGCTTTCACAGAGAGCAAACTGGTCAAACAATGGTCCACATGGCTGACACTGGCAACAGTTCTACAAAGCAAGGTACATGGTTCCAAAGTAAATCCTGAGGGGATTTCACTGACTTGGAAGATACAAAAATTACAGGTTATACAGGTCTTGCTTTAACTTGTCCTTAACCACACAGGAAAAAAGTTTAAGCAAGAGGCATAAAAAGTAAAGCTAAATTAGTGCATTGAGCTGTAAAAGACTTAAATTATATTAATAAAATTTAAATCAATCATTTATTACTTAAGTCAAGTCATTAATATTAAATACATAATCAAAACAGACATCTAAAATTCATGTTCTGTGTCCTATAACTGTATACTCCAAAAATAATGAGTTTACTTAGCCAGATAGAAAAAATATTTCTGAAGAACAATTTCTCCTCTGATTAGAACAACAATCTACCAGATGCTTGGAAAGGCCCTTTGTTTTTTCTTCCTAGATCACTAGCTATTAATTCAGTAGTCTACTTAAAAGTCCTGTATTCTGCTCCTGCCCCACTCTACATCCTGAGAACCAGCAATTCTTTTTTCACTTTATATTCCTCATTCAGTTGTTCATTCCTGTCTTCTGAATTTTATAAAAATATATCAGCAGTTATGCTAATTATGAGGGTTTACAAATATATGAATACTCTAAATTTAAATAATTCATTATTTTTAAAATATATAAACATTGTTTATAATATGATTTTTCACTAATAATTTATATTTCCTAGGTAGTGCTAGAAGTTCTAATAGCTTAAGGTTTCTCTAAAATGTGAACTTATTCTGTTTTGCTCCATATATATTATTTATATATAACATACCGGAATTATATTAATATATTTTAAAAAGCTAAATCCTCATATTGTTTATTTCTCAGGACACCTACACGTGGTAAGAAAGCATCACACATGAGCTTATTTATAGTGAAGTCAATATACTGAAAAAATAAAGTGAACAAAAAATCTGTAATTGCTAGGCGTGGTGGTGCACACCTGTAATTCCAGCACTCAGGAGGCTGAGGCAGAAGGATTGGTGTGAGTTCGAGACCAGCCTGGGCTACAAAAGTGAGCTCAAGGCCAGCCTGAACTGCATAGTGAGACCCTGTCTCAAAAAGACCAAAAAAAAAAAAATTCTGTAATGAAGAAAATGTCAAATTTTGAAATTGAAGTGCTGTTGAGTTGCCTTAGGACACTGCAGCAGGAGCTACCACTCCCAACCAGCTTGCAGTTCTCTGTCCCCTGGTCACCTGCCAGGAAGCTTGTGAGGCTTGGCAATGGCATGCGAAGCAAACTAAGCAGCCCACAGTGTTGTGTATTGTTGTGCACTTTGGCCACAGAGCTTTTCCTTAGGATACTTTGATAAGTATATAGAATAGCCCTATATTCTCATCAGTGGGGTGACCACAAGAACCACTGTGACCTCAGAGGTGGTTTGGAGCCATGGAAAGGGATAGCATACTTCATGTGGGATTTCAGCTCCAGTTAGTTGCACTGCTACATGCAAACACCTCAAATATTCATTTGTCATAGTTACAAATTTTATCTCTATTACTATAAATAGAACCAATGTACACATAATGTTGTCCCTGTGCTGTGCAAAAACCTAAATGCCTGCTAAGGTGGCAGGATTGTACGGTCTCTATTATGTCATCTTAAAGGTAAAGAAACAAGTTGTTGAGTGGCTCACACTTTACAACAGAGCTGTACTTGACAGTCCAGCAACCAAGCACATGTGCTTCAGCGTGCACCAGAACCCCGAGAGCAAAAGGACAGGACAGTCCACGGTTCTCAAGACAGAGGAACCACTGATGGTATAGTGGCCTTCGACTTCATTGCAAGTATTATAAAGCTAATGAAGACTTCCATAAATCTAAGCACTGTGTTACTGCTAAGTTCCTTTTAGGGTGCTATTAGGACTCCTATATTTGTCTTTAATATATCTTCAGATCAGCAAAAGCAGAGTGAGGACGTCATAAAATCAACCATGTCATCAGTTTCAGAATTTGTTTTCTTAATTCTATGTACTATTTAAGAACCACCAAATTTGTAACTATGACAAATGAAGTCCCTGAAAGAGATTGCTTGTTGCTTAGGAGTATTACCACCAATGAATGGAATATTCAGCAAGCAAGAAACCCTTCAAGGAACATATGCTAGCAATAATTGATTTGGAAATTTTGGAATTATTGATTGATGATTGGCTTTATAAATTATATCACTTGGTAAGTAAATTTGAATAAATTTTACTTTGTATAATGGAAACTGATATATATTTTAAGTTGTGATTTATATGTCAGTTATAATTTAGTTTAAGATATACATATATATGACAGCTGCAATAATTGTACAGTTGCATTGCTGATTATTTCTAACAGCTTGTAGGAAGAAACAGTTAGTGCTTCAACGTTTCTTTGGTCCTGAATGCCTGTTTCCAGGACCTGAGCAACTACTTTGAAGGTAACAATATGTAATGTAACAACTATTCTTAATTGCCTATTACTTTGTTTTAAAATTCTGTATTCTTTTGTTCTTTTTGTTTGTTTGTACATTTGTGTTTTTCTTTTCTTCCTTTAAAAATAAAATTAAAAACCAACCATACTAATAATTTTAATATCACACAAGTAGTTAAGCCTAAAAATGGTCTTACTTGCTAGTAATTTGTATATGTTAGCAGTTGTCAATTTTAAATGTTCTTCAATGCTATTTACCTTAGGGAATTTAATCATGTTTTAATTTATGCATATGCTTGCCCTGTCTCTATATACACTATGTATGTGCACAGATTTAAAAGTATTGCTGCTTCTTACCTCTTACCATGTTCTGTATTCAACTTTTTGCTGAAGTACATTGCTACAAATGATTTTATGGAATAATTATATATACTTTGATTTATTTTAAGTATCTAATTTATTTATCAGAATATCTATAGTTCACTGTCATTTGGTGAGAACTTTATTTTTCACCACAGCATTGAAAATAGTATTTTGTACTTCCAGGACTCTTTTGTCTACACTCTTTACTCTAAGATAGCCATTAGAATAATGCTGGTGCTCTGTAGAACACTTATTTCTTTCCTGACTCTCTTTTTCCTTCTCCATCTCCCTACTCTCCTCTTCTCTATCTCCTCTAACTGTAGTGTTCTTTGGTCTTTTACAATGGGATTCATTTTGAGATTTTAAATCTTTGCTCAAGACACGAAAGACTTTCATTTTGTTTTATGTTAAATACCAGCAGTTATACTCAGCTTTACACTGAACTATATTCTAAGTATTTCATTTTATTTTATTTTTTAGACAGGTTTTCACGAAGTTGCTTGAGCTTGTTTTGAAGTTGCAATCCTTTTGCCTCAGCCTCTGCAACTATTTGGATTCCAGGCATGTACCACTATGCCTACTTAAAACTAGGAGTGTTTTGATTTTAGATTCGTGCCATTCTGTAATTATGAAAATATTTCCCAGTGTTGCTTCTTTTCCTTTTCCACTCTTTTTCTTTGAAAATAGGTTTATAATGCAAGTTGTATGTGGTGTTTTATTATTAGTGTGTCCTTTTCATCATCTTATTTCTTTTTTTTTCAATTTTTTTATTGTTTAAATTTAACAATGGTTATATTACATATTGTCATCATCAGATCAGTTTAGATTAATACATATAGGTATATAAGATTGATCAAACAATTAAACATTAACCTTTCTAAATCCACATTACTTTTTTTTTTCCTTTTCCCCCTTCTTTTCTTTGAAAGTTGACATATTGCATGCTGTCCTCACAATCATTCTATAGAGTGCAGTGTGTGGGCATGACCCACCTCCCTATTGATGTTGCATAGAAAAAAGAAAGAAAGAAAAAAAAAGGAGACAATATACTTCTCTTTGGACTAAGAGGAAGTGGATACATACACAGTCAAAGGTTTTGCAATTGCAGTGTACCACCAGTGAAGCTTGTGATGTTGGAGGCTATTGAATCTAAGCTTCCTAAAGCTCATCTCACCAATCTAGCTCTGCGTTCCATGCATTGTAATTAAGGATTTTTTTTTCTTGCTGGGTGGTCAAGGGCAAGTCGAAGCAAGACCTGTATAACTAAACATTCTTTTTTTTT
>PVJA010016553.1:0-17538 GCA_004027025.1 Myocastor coypus
GGGGGTACTTAGTTGGTTCATGGATCTTAGCATGGCGTCTGGCATACAGTATGTGCTTACCAGATGGGCTTAGTTATTATTTTTAGGTTTCAACTTCACTTTAAAATCTAAACAGTTATTATACTATTGAACTCCCTTCACTTCTCATCTCCTCCTAGCCCAGGGAAGTTTTTGTGCCATATATTTGTTTTCATAGGAAGAGCTTTCTGGTGATAGAAACTTCTGCTCTAGTTTAAAGCCCCCTGCCAACAGGCATCTGAGCCTCTCCAGGTCTTTGGAACAATAAGGACCAAGTAGCTCTGACCACATGCACACGACCGTTCAATGACTCTTCTCACTTCTCTGTTGCTTCATTACACAGAACATTTTCTTTTTTTTCCCCCTAACATGTCCCATTCTAAGTCTCACTATTTAAACTCAATCTCTCAGTAAGAAGTCTCTGCACAGATAAACACAGGCTCAGTAGTGGAAACTCTAGCTTCCCAACAATAGTGCCACTGTCACCCACATGGTGAGACTTTGTGAAAGCCAGGGATTGGCAACTTAGGGCTGCCGTGCCCTGGAAAATTATTTCCTGTGGGAGAAAGAAAACAACCTTAAGCTCCTGGCAGGTCCTAGGCAAGCCCAAGGCAGGATCAGTGGAGAATTGAATGTTCAGACTCTGGGAAAGGGAGGTAGAAGGGAGGACTGTTCCCATGAGCAAATGTCCCAGTGGGGAAAAGCATCAGGCTGGAGATGCGTTCAGTGGTGCAGTGCTAGCTTAAGCGTGAGGCTCTAGGTTTGATCCCCACCACTGTCCCTCCCCCCAAAAAAGCACTGCATTTGGGTCTGTTTTTCAACACCGCTTTGAAGACAATCAATTAACAAGACAGATCATGTAGTCAAAAGGAGAATGAGGAAACTCAATTTCTGCATTTTTATCCCATCAGTCAGATGTAGAAAGGCAATCACTTAAATTTAATAAGAGAAGACAAATGCTGGGCAGCCTCACTGACATCCTGCATGCTGCACTGTTACTGAAAGGAAATAGAGCAATCACAGACAGCCCCGCCCATTAGCTGCCTGATACCACGTCCCTTGGTGATCAGTGGGTTCCTCCATAAGGTATGCGCTTCAGCTTGGTGCTAGATGAATTCTTGCTTCACTCTTAGGGATGACCTGACACTGCACACTGAAAATTTCTCCATGTGTTGAGCTGAGTGGGCAACACTTAATTTTCAAATAACCACTGCTTTCCATTTCTTTCCTCCAGTCTATTCACCTCTGCATCTTTGCCCAATAAGCCCAGGTCAGGATTTTTTTTTTTTTTTGTAGGATCAGGGACTGAACTCAGGCCGTTGTGCTTGAGAGGCATGTTCTATGCCGCTGAGCTATCTCCCAGCCCCCCACACCCAGGTCAGGATTTACAGTTTCTCAACCTCAGGTGAGGTCATTTCTTGGTAGGGAAGGGAGACTGCAGCATTGAAGAATATCTTTTCTTTCTTTCCTTTTTGAGACAGGATCTCATCGTGTAGTCCAGGCTAGCCTCAAACTCATGGCAATCCTGCCTCAGCCTCCCAAATGCTGGGATTACAGACCCATGTACTGCCAGACCCAGAACTGCAGGACAGTTTAAAGCACTCTCGTCTCCTGCTCCCCAGGTGTGACAAACATCTCTGGGGCAGAATCGCTTCCAGCTGAAAATCACTGTCCTAGTTCTGCCTGTTGCCCTCTCACTTCCTGCTGTCTGGAATACTTTGAGATTTCACTTTTGCCTCCAAACTCCTACTCCACTGTCAAGAACCATTTTGTGAGCCAGGCGCAGTGGTGCACGCCTTTAATCCCAGCACTTGGGAGGCTGAGGCAGGAGGATTGGTGGGAGTTCGAGACCAGCCTGGGCTAAAAAAGTGAGCTCAAGGCCAGCCTGAGCTGCACAGTGAGACCCTGTCTCAAAAAGACCAAAAAAAAAAAAAAAAAAATTGTATATTATCTCCCCTGCAAATCTACTCTCATGCCTCAGCACCAAGGCCAAAGAAACAAAAACAGATGGGGTGGGGTGGGGCAGGGCTGGGATGCTTCCTCTGGTCCAGCCTCCTGACCTGCACAAGGTTTTCTCATAGCCAGGGTGCTACAGCACTGTAAGCTTGTCCCTGCCATCATTTAATAGTCTATCTGCTCATCATCTCAGCAAACACTGAATTGCTGGGTACATTTGTGCTCCTGTTCCCAGGGCCCTACAGACAGAGGAGTCGATAAACAATAATAATCATGAAAGTGGCACCTGTAAGAGCTATCAAGGAAACATACTGCGCCTGTCTTTCTCTCTTTCCAAGCAGACTTTAGCCCCTTGTGGGCTCCTTTGTTGGCAAAGGCTGCTTTATTCATCATTGTGTCACTAGGAAGTAGCACTTAAAAAGCAAAGGCATGAGCCAGGTGTGGTGGTGCATGCCTATAATTCCACTACTCTGAGAAGCTGAGGCAGAAGAATCACAAGTTTAAACCTAGTCTGAATAACTTAGTAAGATCCTGTCTCAAAAAAAAAAAAGAAAAGAAAAGAAAAAAAGGTAAGGGGGTGTGGGCTGGGGCTGGGGCTGGGGCTGGGGCTGGGGCTGGGGCTAGAGCAAGCCCTAATACCACCGCTCAGGCACACAAAGAGCAGTCAGGTGTGTGGCTCAGTGGCAGAGCCCAGCATGCCAGAGGTCCTAAGTTCTAGTTTCCGCTCAGCAAAAGGAAAAACCTCTGGGGGCCTGGGAGTTAGCTCTGTGGCACAAGTGCCTGCCTGGCAAGTGCAAGGTCGTGAATTCAAACCCTGGTCCCGAAAGAAAGAAAGAAAGAAAGGAAGGAAGGAAGGAAGGAAAACTTCTGCACTTTCTTTTCTCCCTAGGCAGCAGTCATTTCTGGCTCTCTGCCATAAAGGTTTAGGTGGGGAGGTCTCTGTGAGGAAACAGAAGGCATCTAGCAGGGAAGACCTGTCCTAATTTATAAGTTTTACAGAGTGAATCAGAGGTCTTTTGTTAAAAGTAAGTGATCTTTCAAGCCACAGTTTTTAACACTATACAGCCAGAATGTCCATGAAGAGAGACAGCATTATAGACAGGAAAACTAGGGTTCAAGAACCACAGGGCCAGCGAACTGCAGCTGAGTTCTAGGATGCCCTCCCCCATTTCTTTTTAATCTCCACAATTTTTTTTTTTTTTTTATGGGGGGTCCTTAAACTAGGGAGACTATACGATATTTGCATATGTAGGTCTGGTTTATTTCCTTTACGAGTATATGTTCAAGATACATCCATTTATATATGTAATCTCCACAAATTAATGTCTCCTGGAACAGGGACTCAAGGTAGGTGAAAATGTCAGGAGCAAACCTCTGTTCCCAAGCTGTTGGCAAACTGTGGCCTGCATGTAGGGGTCCTCTGTGGGTGGCAAAGGGGAGGCAGAAAGGTTATTCACAAGCAAAATGAATCCTCTGGTTCAAGGAAAAAAAAAATGAATGGCATTAATTTTTCAAATTCTTACCACTGGGACTGTACCTAAACTTTAGTACTTTATTAGTGAGGCCAAAAATCACTCAAAAGTTAATGCCTACATAGAAGGCAGCCAATAATGTTTGCTTTTTTAAATTTTAAAGCAAAAAGAAAACACTGTGATATTTAAAAGCTCAGGCTCATTCCACAGAGATGGTAAAAAGGTCCCAATTTTCTGGGCTGGAAGAATCTTCCGAGACACCAAGTGGACCAGTATGGACACTGGGAAAAACAGCTCTGGGATGTACTTTGTGTCCACTTTGCCTCTCTAAACCTCAGCATCACCATCTATAAAATGTGGGGCTTTGGATGGGAATGATATCTAGGTTACATGGAGCAGCAGTGCCTGGCACAGAAGTGAACACTTAAGCTGGGCGTGGTGGCGCACACTTGTAATCCCAGCACTTGGGAGGCGAGGCAGGAGGATTGATGAGAGTTTGAGACCAGCCTGGACTACAAAAGTGAGCTCAAGGCCAGCCTGAACTACATAGTGAGACCCTGTCTCAAAAAGACAAAAAAAAAAAAAAAAGTGAATACTTAGTGGCTGTATGGATGTTAGCTCCTTAGTCTGGGAAAGAACTTTGGCCAGGAAAACAAGACATGGTTCCAAATCCCACCTGTGCCCAGACTCAGTTGTGACTCCAGTGTGTCAGCTCTCCTGACCTCGGCTTCCTTGCTGGTTGTCATGGTTGGTTATCTGATGCCCCCCCTCCAAGTGTCATGCACTCCTGCGTAGGGACTTGGAGAGGTGAGCGAATTGTGTTAGGCTGCTGATGGGCTGGTTTATAGCTCAGCATGAGTTTGGGAGGGAAGCCTGGTTGGAGGAGGTAGTTCCTGGGGCAAGGCCCCTCGAGATCTCCATCCCTCCCTTCTCTCAATCTTCTCCTCTTCCTCCTGCTGCCATGCCATGAGCTCCTCTCTTCCACATCACCCTGCCTTGAAGCCACCTGCTTATGGACCCAGAACTCTACAGACTGTGATCTAAAATAAACCTTCTCCCTTATGCTTATGTGTCAGGTATTATATCTCAGGGCTGAGAAAGGAACTAAGATACTGGCAAAATGCAGAGTGCAGCCCCTACCACCAACAGCAGTCATGGGGGAAAGCCAGCATGGAGCCTGGGGCAAGTTGTAGGCATCTCAGAAACATGAGCTAAATCTGAGTTGACTGGATTTTGTCCTGTAAACACTCGACATGACAGCTTCCCCTTCGACTTGCTGTTTTAACATGGCCCAGTGCGCATCCTTCCATCTGTAAACTAGCTCCAACCCTCGCAGTCACCCCCAAAATGCCCGCAGGGTGTTTGTCCCAGTTGGTGAGTCAAGGATGAACAGGAAACCAGGGAAAAATATTTCTGCTGCCGACCCATCCCTCACCAATCTTATCCATTATCTACAGCTTCCACACATACAAAGGTCAAATATCTGTAGAGCCCATTCCTGATACAGAAATTGATATTAGTGCTATTGATTAGAAACTATAAAAGTAATCATAGGGAAAAATTTTTTTGTTTGTTTTGTGGTGTTAGGGACAGAACCCAGGGCCTTGTACATAATAGGCATGTGCTCCACCACTGAGCTACATCTCAGACCTTTAGGGGGAAATAACATCCAGTAACAATCTGTGATACCATGAAATTAAATCCAGTAGCAACTGTGATATGATGAGTACTTCCTGCAGAAGGCACCAGAACATCTCTCTGACTGCTGAAAGCATGGTAAATAAGTATAGATACACAGAGGTAGATCCGAATTTCTTAGAGAGAGGAATGGAGAGAAAAAGAAAGGCACAAGCAAAGATATTGCCTCCCTTGTTTCCTGCTTTCCCACAAAGAGCTGAACAGAGGAGGCCACTCAAAGGCCACTGGGTCTCCAGGATTTGTTATCTGCCCTCCAAAACTGCCCAAAGCATAAGTGAAGAAGAGACGAAAGATCACAAGACGCGAGTACCTCAGTGCCGCTTCCCTCCATTCTGGCCATGTGCTACCCTCAGCATCTTAACACAATGGATGATGACAACAATAACAGTAATAAAGGCAATTAATAGTTATTAAGTGTCTTCTTCCATTCTGTTACAAGTTTGTAAATGCATTAACTCATTTAGTGTCCAGGACAAATCTTGGAGGTGTTATTATTCTCATTGCTTAGATGGAATACTGAGGTTCACAGAGGCTAACAAACCCATTAGATGGGCTGGTGGTACTGTTGAGTGGTAGAATACTTGTCTAGTAGCACAAGACCCTGGGTTCACAATCATAAGTATCCCTCATAAAAGGGTAAATAAAAGGAACCTGCCTGAAGTTGTACCACTTTTAAGAGGCCTAGCAGGATGTGAACCTAGGTTGTTGAACTCCACAGCCAAACCAGCCTGACATCTATCTTAATTCAAAGATTAGAGTAACCCCCTCCTGGAGTCACCCCTGATTCATACTACCACCAGTTTCCTACTAGCACCCATGTCCCTTTGTTTATGGGGAAAAAGTCAGTATAGCCTGTGGACAAGAAAGAGTTAAAGCTACATGTACAAACTGACAACTCTACTTTTTCTCAGTTCTGTGGGCTGAAGTCAGACTTGTAGCATTAACATTAATGTACATTTTTGGGGAGTTGATTCATGTAGCATTCCTGCCAAGAATTTTAATAATTAGACTGAATTAGATCAAACTCTGTCCATACATGTCTGACAGCATCTGCTAATCTGATTCGAGTCCTGGAAGCCCTGCTCAACCCAGGAAGAGCAGGCCGGGCTTCAGGAACTCTCTGGCACCGGGTGGGGCCCTCGGCAGAGCAGGCTCCTGCCAGGTTCCATCTGGTCAACACTCCCGCCCTCTTTCAGGCTAACATCACTCTGGTTTTATCCTAGTCCATCACCACCAGGGACGATAGGAAGGGGCACAGGAAGGGCAAAGGCTCATAAAAAAAAGAAAAACTTTTCCCAAGAGTCCCTTTGCTAATCCAAGATATGGCTATAAACTGTTTCTCTCTAATGCAATCATTTTAAGCTTTCTCCCTACTCTGGCACCACCCACTCCTATTAGGGGGAAAACCTACCTCCTTGGTCCTCCATGATCTACACTTTGGCAAAGTCCCCTGAAGAATCTGTTCCCCATCTTCCCTCAGTGGGTCACACACAAAGAAACACACACACACACACACACACACACACACACACTTCTACCCTCATTCACACATTATGAATGTAACACAGAATCCCTAAGTACACAGACGATGCATCAAGTATTTCCTGTGGGGCTGTGTTGTTCAAACCACAGAAACCATATTAAAAGTTTAAAGAATGGGGCTGAGAGTTTAGCTGAGGAGTAGAGCACTTGCCTAGCACATGAGAGGCTATGTGTTCCATTCCCAGCCTCACAGGGGGAAAAATTAAAAGAAAAATATTTTCAATTCACTACTAAATGTCTCTGGACAAGTAACTCAACTTTCTTCAGCTTCAGCTCCATCAAAAGTAAAGACAAAAATATGCTAAGACAACTTCCCTCACATGGAAGTTGTAAGGATAATATATTATAATGCATAGGAAAGTATTTCCTAGAGTGCTACACACATCAATTGTTATTACAGCTACTTTAAGAGGACAGATCATCCTTAGAGACCAATGGCATCCTTCTCCTGGGTCATAAACATTTTGCAAACACCTGTCTTTCCTTCCCAGAGGCGTAAAAGCAGTAGGAAATGTACATCAATAATCCCCTAGCACTAGTAATCATACCAGAAGCCAAAACCTACTTAACAAGAAAAATCCCACCATGATTTCTAAGTAATACATAAACTTTTGTTGAATAGCTATTTGGCTAACATGAATACCTTACTTTAAAAACACACAGTTGGGGCTGGGGAGATACCTCAGAGGCACAAGTGCCTGCTGGGCAAGTGCAAGGTCGTGAGTTCGAAGCCTGGTCCCACAAAAAATAAATAAATAAATAAATAAATAATAAAAATAAAAATAAAAACACACAGCTATGGGCCATAAGTTTGAGAGGGAATTAGCCTGGTTTCCAAGAGCATTTAACAGTGCAAATAAATTGTTCTCAATTTGATTTTGTTTTTGTTTGTTTACTTATTTGAGACAGAGTCTCACTATGTAGCCCACGCTGGCCTCAAACTCATGGCGGTCCTCCTGCCTCTGCTTCCCAAGCAGTGGCATGACGGGCGTGTGCCACATGTCCAGCTGTTCTCAATTTGAAAAGATAGAGAAGATCATCTATTCTCTCCTCTCCCACCTCATCTCGATCCTGTCCCTCCAGCCTCTAACTCCCAAAGATTTAGCAGACTACTATAAATTTAGCTGCTTGCTTCTGTCTGTATTGTTTTAGAGTTGAGAACAGATGTCTAAATATTTCTTGACAGCTGAACAAAAGACCTGCCACCATCACCCCCATTAATTATGGTAATAGAGACAACAATACAAGCTCTGATGAAGTGAATAAGTGAGTTGTAACTATATTATGAAGAGTCAGTTAAAGAAAAAAGAGAGAAAGCTTCTGTCTTCAAGAATTAATTATAATTAGACCCATCTGCAGTACTGGCCATTGGCAGCCTTTTGCGGAAAGAGAAACACTAGCCCTGGAGGAGGTCATTAAGACCACCGATGACAGCACCCTCACTTGACAGCCAAGTAGATCGTAACTAAAATATAACCTGGAGCCGAGCGTCTATCTAAAGTGAGCCTTTCCCACAATGCATCCCATATAGTGTTCATATGAGTTTCTCAACGGCTACAGCGATTTCCAGTGTTTCCAGGAGGAGGCATTGTGTTGAAGATGAGCTTTGGGGACTCCAGAGTCAACACAATTCCCCAGGTCTTTTCCTCTGTGGACTGCTAAAGGCTGCCATCTGGCAGTGCTTGTGGGGGGCAGCTTGGAGCATGGGTTAGTCCTTTTTTTGCGGAAGTCAGTTCTGTGATAGTCTCAAATTGACAATGGCTAGTCCTTATGGACATTTTTTCCCTTCATAAATGGCCATGAACTGTACTGGGTGGCAGGGGGAACAGAGGTAGGTTGTCTATACTGGTTTTCTACTCAAACTGCAGGGTCCAAGCTCACACTCAAGACACTAGAATCCATTTAGCTTGGTGCACCAGGATCAGTACATGACCCGCGCCTACCTGTGCGTTCTCTGTTCTATCTCCCAGGCTACCTCTAAGCCTTTCGCTATAGATACCTATGGTCCCTATTCAAAGGCATTCCTGCTTTTGTACTTAAAGATACTGATTTTTAAAGTGTGAACCTTCTGGAAAAGAAATTTTGGGGGGTGGTAACCAGGGATTTCTAAAAGTAATTTCATTGGTACATTTTAGATACACATAACAAACACAGTCATCATAGGGAATCTGTGCCTGTAAGTAATAGATCTTGATTTTCTTTTCCCCTCAATCCTCTCCCTTCCTTTCAACCTCTCTTTCCCTCCTCATTCACAAAAGCTATTCCCATTTTTTCTTTCCTTTTCATTCTTTCTTTTTCTTTTCCCTTCCTTCCTATTCTCTTCTGCCCTTACTTCCTTTCCCATTTGAACATTTTCTCCCCCTTTCCACACACACACACACACACACACACACACACACACACACACACACACATACAGTTTGGTCCTTATTTATCCTTTCACTTTCTTACACGAAAGAAACAATGTGACATTTAAATATGTAGATCCAACTTATTTCACTTAAGAGCATGATCTCCAGGTGTCTCAAATTTAACCTTCTTTATGGCAGAGTAGTACACCATTGCACTAAAAAATACAACATCTTTTTTATCTATTCATTGGTTGTTAGGCGGTTGGTTTGTTTCCAAGATTTAGTTATTACAAATTGTGCTGTCATCAATATGGGTGTGCATATGTCCCTGTGCTATGGTGCTTTTAATCCTTTCTGGAAGGTACCAAGAAGTGGACTAGCCAATTCAAATGGAACCTCAAGTCCTAGTTTCTTGAGGAATTGCCACGCTGATTTCCACAGTGGTTTTACTAGTCTACACACTCACTGACAGTGGAAAAAGGCTCCTATTTCCCTATCAGCCTTCTCGGCATTGCTACTGGTTGATTTCTTGATGACAGCCATTTTTTCTAGAGTTAGCTGGAATCTCAGTCTTGTTTCAGTTTCCATGTTGAATGACCAGCGATGTTGGACATTTTTTTCATATATCTATTGGCTGTTTGTGGTACTGAGGATTGAACCTAGGGTCTTCTCACTAAGCCATTTCTACTGGTCCCAGTTCCCCCTTTTTAGATAGAGCCTTACTAAATTGCTTAGGCTGAGATCTGGTGAGATAGCTTAGTGGACTAAGCACCTGCTTTTGGCAAGCACAGGGACCACAGTTGGATCCCTGATCCCACATGCCATGTCAGCCCTGCCCCTGGGGCATGCTGAGCCTGTGAACGAGTCCAGGCATGGTGGTACATGCCTGTAATCCCAGCTCCAGGGAGGTTGAAAACAAGAGGATCGCTATGAGTCCAAGCTGTGTAGTGAGGTATTTGTGTACCAAATACACAAATGAAAAAAAATCAGTTAATCACCTAGGCTGGGCTCAAACTCATGATTCTCCTTCCTGCCTCAGCCTACCAGAGTACTGGGGTGATACGCAGCACCATTACCAAATTTTTTTTCAACTTTTTTTTTTCATTTTTGGCCTGAGCTAGTTATTCCAGAGATTGCTCAGAGCACTATAAAAGAATAAAATTATCCTCAATTCTGAGCCTTGATGTTTCTCCTCCAGAATTCAATCTAGTTTTTTGTTTGTTTGTTTTTTGAGACAGGGTCTCTTTGTGCAGTTCAGGCTGGCCTTGAGCTCACTTTTGTAGCCCAGGCTGGTCTCAAACTCACACTGATTCTCCTGCCTCAGCCTCCCAAGTACTGGGATTACAGGTGTGTGCCACCATGCCCAGCTTAAAAGAATCTTTGTGTGTGTGTGTGTGTGTGTGTGTGTGTGTGTGGTACTGGGGGATTGAACTCAGGACCCTGTGCTTGTCAGGCAGGCACTTATTCAGCTGAGCTATATCCCTGGCCCTCAATCTAGTTATCTTAACAACCCAGGTTCTTTCTCTTGGAGTAAAGCCAAAAATCTGAGCTGCGCAGGGCAGTGGTTCCCAAGCATGAACCAAAGGCACCTCAGAGAGGGCCAGGGGAGCCCAGAGTCTTTCCTTCCACGTGAGCGAGCACTGAGAGCTGTCAGCACGCCAGCAGCTCATGGTTACAGCCGCCACAAAGGGAAGGGCCCTGGAGCCCTTTGGGTGTTCAGAGACCCTCATTGTTGAATCACTTGAAACCAAACCCAGTGCTTTCAACAAATACAACCCTTGCCAGGCATCTGTCCTGTTTACGAGAAGATGGACCTCCAAGGTCACAGAACAATGAATTAAAATGAAAATCTTTGGCTTTGTTTTTCAGTCTTAATCTAACAAGGTATGGCCAACTCTGAAGTTAAAACTGCTCATAAACTCAAACATTACACAATCATCCTCTCTGAAATTCTAAGATTTTTCCACTCCAGCCTGGAGCAGATTAGACGACTTTGCACTGCTTTTGCAGTGACACTAAATAGAGAAAGTTGCGGATGTACCTTAAGAATAAAGTCTCAGTGTAACATTTTGACAGATTCACACTGATTAGAAAACTAAAAAAAGAAATGAAAAACAAAACAAAACAAAAAACCCAGTCTAACATAGGACTGAACAAAGACGACAGCATTTCTTTTTCAGCTGGAGTTTTGCATGCAGGCATGAAAGATGGAGGTTTGATAGCTTGTGTTTTCAAGGACATGAATCTTAAAAGAACTACCATGAGTGATTCTCACAGGCCGGCTAATGGGAAACAGCACACAATCGATGACATATGTCTTAAGAAATGTTAGCAAATGATTTCCCCTTTACTATATCTATCTGTCTATCTGTCTGTCTATCTATCTATCTATCTATCTATCTATCTATCTATCTATCATGGATATTGCCCAAGAATCATTATGAAATATCTTTCACACAGAGGCAGTGTATCATGAACACAATCCCAATATCATTTTACTTATCCATAGTGAATATTTCATGAGAACTTACAAAAACAATTATTTTTCTTCTAAAAGTTACAGTCCAGGTTGCAGCAACACATCACACCTGCTAAATCAAACAGCCTGTGACTCAAGTTCTAATCTTTATAAGTGGTATAGAGAGATGATAAAATGTTTTCCAAATGCTAAAGGAACTTTTTCAAAGCTCCCAAAGCACACACTGTCTGTTTTTTGTTTTTAAAAGAATTTATCATTGGTTCCAAGTCAGAGTTCAGTTACTACAAATATTCAGGACTGATTTTTTTTTAAGCAACAACATACTTTATATATATATATATATATATATATATATATATATATATATATATATGGCGTTATTACTTTGACAAATTGGTGCCAATGAATGTGATCAATATTATTTCCAGATTCTTCAAGCAGTTGTGTTCCTTGGGATGGTCAACCTGATCGCCGTCTGTCCTTAACGCCTTAATTTTCAGTCATTTGCAAAGTCCAAATGACTTCTTAAAAGTGAACACATAGACACACCTGAACAACTCTGAGTGGCAGGGGCGTAAGTAACGTGGCCACACTTTGTAGACTTGCCCACACAGGGCTTCGTATCTCAGAATAGATAGCAGACAGAAAGAACTCCTACCCCAGATGACGAAGCCTCAGGAACGATGGTATATATATTTTAAACGTCTTCAGACTTTAAAAAAGATTTCTTCTTGCTCTAGCTCATCTTTTTAGCTTTAAAATTTTTTTTAAAGTATTCTTTGCTGATTAACTCCATTCTGTCTACTCTCTCAAAGGACTTCAAGTTCCCACAGTACAGATGTATTCAATTTTATTAGTTTGCACTTGATATATTGCTCCGTAACTGTTCAAGGCATTTTTTGGTGAACATCATGTTTCTGTCTCCTAAACTATACTCTAAGCTTCTTAACAATAAAAATCATGCTCTGCCTTCCCCCTGAGACTTTTTTTTCACTAGGACTGCATTAAAACTATAAATTAATTTGGAAGAAGTGACATCTTTACAATTTTTCTCATTTCCAGTGAGCAGCAGTCTGTTTCTCCATTAATGCAAGCTTTTCTTTTAATGCATAGCCAAAATTTTGTAGTTTTTTCCAACTATAAAAACCAAAATATGTACAGGGCAAAAATTTTCAAGCAAATCTTTTTCTGCTTCCCAAGTTCCAGACTGATCCTCAGAGGTAAAGGCATCATCAGTCTCTCATGTCTGTGCATACATGTGCGTGTTTACATAATCATGTTGCCCTCCCCCACAGCTTTTTAAAAGTTAGGCCAGTTATCAATTCATTATCTCTAATTTGCAAAGGAAAAATCTTTAAAGGACACAGATCCAAGTTCAAAGATCAGGCAACAGTGAGTCGAGAGCCGAGAGGCAGGGAAGGATTAGGACCACGGGAGCTAAATACAAGCGCGCTCGGCAGGGCACGAACTACAAACTTCACTGAGAGCAGAATGGCAACAGCATTCCACTCTGTGGACACAGTTACCAAACCAGTCTTTTACTCACAAACATTTAGATTGTTTCACGTTCTGTTTTAACTGCTAATATCGCTACAATAAACATCTGTGAACATTCTATGTCCAGGGACACCACTACAAATATCTTTGTTTATATTGGTAAGATTTGCTGGATGAACTCTTAGGGATTGGACTGATCATACACATTTCTCCTCTAGTGCTGGGGATCAAATCCAGGGCCTCACACAAGGTGGGCAAACACAGAACCATTAGAACCACGTCCCTGGCCCTTTTTAAGAAATTGTTTTTATTTTGAGTCAAAGGCTCACTAAATTGCTCACACTGGCCTCAAATTTATAATCCACCTGCCTCAGCCCCCTGAACAACTGGGTTTGCAGGATAATTCTCCACACCCAGCAGATTATATACATTTTTAAATTTTGAGTGATTTTGCAAAAGAAACTATATCAGTTCACACTCATTCTAAGTAAAAGCCTACTTCTCTGTACCATTTCAAACACTGTGAGCTGGCGAGTGTGGGTTTTGCCGGTCTAATAGTGACACTGTATTCCATCAGTTGCATTTCTTACATTCTAAGTGGAAGCAATATCTTTTCATGTTTATAAACATGTTTATATTTTTTCTCTGTTAAAATTCCCTACCTCATTTTTAACAGTTCTTTATGCTTTAAGGAAAGAAAAAAGAAAAAGCCTTTTGTCCCTGTCGTATATGTTAGAAATATATTTTCTAGGGCCGGCCAGATACCTCAGTGAATTAAAGTGCCTGCTTAGGCAGAGGCAGGGACCAGGGTTCGATCCCCACCTGACATGCAGGCCCTGCACCCAGGGCGTGCTGAGAGGGCAATTGAAACGGGGCATGGTGGTGCACACCTGTAATCCCAGTGCTTGGGAGACTGAAAATAAGAGGATCACTACAAGTCTGATCTGTGCAGCAAGACCCTGTAGACCCTGTACTAAGTAAAAAAAGGAAAGAGGGGCCTGGCAGGATGGCTCAGTGGTCTAAACCGCCTGCTTAGGAAAGCTTGGGCGGCTGCAGGGACTGCGGTTCAATCCCCAGCACCACATGCTGCGCCAGCCCTGCCCTCAGGGCAGGCTGAGCCAGCCATAAAAATAAATAAACAAACAAACATAAGTTCTGAAACAAGAAAAAAAAATTAAAAATAATAAAAAAAAAGTTAATTCAAGTGTGAAACCCTGTCTCAAAAAAAAAAGGAAAGAAACGTATTTTCTAATCTATATATTAGCATTTGATCTAGTTTCTGGTACTATGAATAATACAGAAGTTTTATATCAGACTCATCTCTTTTATAGTCACCAATAAAACCTAATTTAATTTTCGAACACAAATACAGTCATTCCTTGGTATTCACCAGGGACTGGTTCCAAGACCTCCCATGATTACTCAAATTCAAAATGCACTAGTCTCTTATGCAAAATGGCATGGTGTTTGCATACACCTTACACCCTCCCACATACTCTAAATCATTTCAGTATCTACTGCAAGGCAAGCTATGTAAATAATTGCACTGTTGGGAGAACAATGATGAGAAAGCAATTAAGTGCACATTTTACAGTACAGACACAACTGCTTTTTTCCTCAAATATTTTTTTTTAATTTATGCATACTTCGTTCTCTCCATTGAGAGTTTTTGTATTGTTTATAGAATGCTTTAGGTAGTTGATCTCAACATTGCTCACACCAGTTTGAGGAGTTCTGTTTTTATGTTCAAGTTGCTTGATTGCTGTTGGTTTGTTTTCTTTCAGGATTAAGGTGGGTGTTCTTATAAATTTTATTTTCTTTCCTTGTCTGGCAATTCTTTGCTTTGTATAATTATCCCTGCAACGGAACAAGCATCCTAAAGCCACCACCATACAGCCTCCTACACTAACATCACAAGTGCTTCTCATTCTGTCTTCTATGTCCCAGGTTCGCTGGCTCCAGCACGGTGGCCACGGCCAAAAGTTGGTTTCCAGATATTCTTGATCTGAGTCTGGTTGAATCCAAGGATGTAGAATTTGTAAATAGCAGAGTGCATTTCTTTCCAGAAATGGTAAATTTGAAATAAAAAAAAATTAACAAGTCACCAAGTGGCGCATGCCTGTAGTCCCAGCACTTGGGAGGCTGAGGGAGGAGGATCAGTGCAAGTTTGAGACCAGCCTACGTTATAAAAAGTGAGCTCAAGGCCAGCCTGAGCTGCATAGCAAGACCCCGTCTCAAAAAGACAATAAATAAATAAATAAATAAAGTCACCAAAAATCCTTCCCCTAATTTTATAAAATCTGGAAGAGCAAATTGCTGTTAACCAAGCCACCACCAACATCCAGGGATGTAACGCATCAAAGTGCTATCTACAGATCACTGGAAGGGCATGTTTCCTCATCGTGTTTGGAAAGCTCACATGCTTGCCAGTTCTCTGCTGTCTAGCAGAGCCATCTCAAAACAGAAATGATTACAGTAGATGAAGATTTTGGCCCTTGCCCTGCCACCACAGAAACTCTTCAGCACTGCAAGCTAGTTTCAATGGACTAGGAAAGCAGACTTAGTCAATTTCCCAGATATGGTGGCCCAAAATGAGAACAAGGGAGAAAACGATAACAAGGCAGGCTCTCAGATCCTGCTGTATCCCAAAGCAGAGAACGGATGACAGCTGTCTCAGAGGACCTTTCTGTCCTGGCACCTTCTCCTTCTTATCCTTTCCAGTAAAAGAGCAGACAAAAATGAAGTAGAAAGAGCATTTAAAAATGATTTCTCTTTTCATCTACTTGGCATAAAGTCACTTACATACAACAAGGACATCAGTTGCAATGGCGTATCCTCCAAAATTCAGGGCAGATTTCAACTGTATTCTGTTGGCACCAAAGTCAGTGTTTGTATGGATGGGATAACTAAAGAAACAAGAACCAATGTACCACTACAGAAGATTCTTCTGGAGTATGCCCATGCTTAGTTTACTTATTCATTTAACAAACATGTCTTAAGTACCTGCCACGTATCTGGACCTCCAGATAACCATCCCTTGCAGAAGTATACAGTCTAGTGAGAAACAAAGACACAGAGAACAATGATTCTAGTAACCTACCACTGAGTCACATCCCCGGTCTTTTTTCTTTTCTTTTTTTTTCTTATCTTTTTGAGACAGGGTGGCACTATGCAGTTCAGGCTAGCCTTGAGCTCACTTTTGTAGCCCAGGCTGGTCTTGAACTCACATCAATCCTCCTGCCTCAGCCTCCCAAGTGCTGGGATTATAGGCATGTGCCACCATGCCTGGCTAGTCTTTATTTCCTTAAGGGTCTCGTTGGGTAACTGCCTGGCCTTGAACTCTTTCTGTTATCCAGCATAGCCTTGAACTTGTAACCCTCCTACCTCATTCTCTATAGTAGTAGGGCTATAGGCATGCACCACTGACCCCGGCAAGAAAAGGAATATTTTAATTTTTTATTTTTAGCACTACATGTTTACAGTACATAATGATGACCTTCATTTAGAAAGGAAAGATCTTTTAATGAGGGAGGGAGATACAATGAGATGGCAGAGGAAAACTCAAATAAAAAAACACAAGTTTGCCTTCATTAGAATAAGGGAGATCCGAAGGGGACAGGAATGTATAGAATTCGGCAAATATTTATTAAAGCTGCTTTCTGTCAGGCACTGGCCAGGGTGGTGACATCTTTATAGAGATGACTGACCAAGACTTGCTTCTCCAGGAGCAAGTCCACAAGTGCTCACAGCCCACTGGGTGAGGCAATTAAAGAGCCTAATTAATAGCAGCGTAACAGGAAAAGGCCAGACACCACCAGGTCCCTGGGAGATACACGTGCACCATATTCAGGAACCAGGACTTCCTGGAGAAACTGATGACAGAGGACCATGGGATCTGCAAGCAATTAGAAGAAAGAAAATAGGATGAGCTTTCTTCAATGATACTAAAATATTAAAAGAGGTGGTATGGTAGAAAGGAAATTGTACAGGAAAAAACCTAGAGTTGAAAATAAGTGAGATTATGAGTGGGACCTACAAAAAGGTGAGATTCTGCCTACTTTCCAAGCACTGTCCCCAGGAAAGAAGTAAAAGAGGAACCGGAGCTGCAGGTGTGTGTCTGCAGCAGAGCACTTGCGTAAAGCACGAGAGGCGTGGGGCTCAATCACCAGCACTGCTAAAAAAAGAAATCGAGCATGAATGAGTGAGTAGGGTGACAGTCACTGGTACTGATATAGGAACAGAAAGGCCTAACAAGGATTCCCCAGAACTGGACATGAAGCATGGCAATAAGGCAAGCATGGCAGGTCCAAAGAGGAGGAAGCAATGCCCACCTGGATGACCACTTACATCGGAGCTGGACTTTGGGTTTTTTTTTTTTTTTTTTGCAGACCTGAGTCCCCCCCCAAACCCGCCCCCCATCCCTAGAGTTTCGGTCTCCAAGCAATCAGTTCTGTGTTTTTTATTTCTATGCTTAGTTTTAAGCCACATTTTTAAAAAGCACTTCTTGAAAGGCAAAGATTGGAGG
>PVJA010016553.1:17638-43443 GCA_004027025.1 Myocastor coypus
ACTGAAAAAAGGCAACAAAAGCAAATCCAGGTATATCCCACACTTTAATTTTTTTTTTTGTTTTTTTTTGTCTTTTTGAGACAGGTCTCACTGTGCAATTCAGACTGGCCTTGAGCTCACTTTTGTAGCCCAGGCTGGTCTTGAACTTGCACTGATCCTCCTGCCTCAGCTCCCAAGTGCTGGGATTACAGGCCTGCGCCACCATACCCAGCTTCCACACTTCAAAATTAAGGTGTCCTGAGGCTACACATCAATGATAGAACATGTATTTAGTTTTGTAAGGCCATCGGTTTAATGCCCAGAATCAATAATAATGACAATAATAATGATGATAATGGAATTTCTGGATATGGCCAAATGACAAGTCCTATTAATAAAAAGCAAAATTGCACCCCAGCTGGATTAGCTGAGTAAATAACCAAGGATCAAACTTTTCAGTCTTCAGAGCACCCTGCATACTGAAAACCCCAACATTATGCTCATAAGTGACAGTAGCCAAGAGGCCTGTAGGTCACCACTCTTCCTTTGAAATTTTCGGGCCAAGCTGAAGGCAGATATTTTCAGGGTCTTTATCCTCAGTGTTAATCATATTTATTAGATGCTCCTGTGTCTGTTCTATTGTATCTGTTGGAACTGAAAGTCAAATACAGGCTTTGCCTCCTATGGAAATGCTTGCTCCCGTGTGAACAAAGGGACAGTGTGTTTCATGTCGGTGACTCTGAGTTATTCATGAAACTAAAGCCAGCTCACAGGTGCTATCTTGTCATTTGTGGCAACCGTCCCAGAACCCCAAACTGGTCCCATTTTTTGATCATGCTGCCACCTCGCTCCTGACCTGTCTTCATCTTCCATTTACTTCCTGTCCTCGCTATTCTCAGCACTGATGGCTACACTCTCTAATCTGACTTCCAACTCTCCCTCATGGCTCAGCCATTCATTTCAACCCAGTTCAGAAGGACTTTTTTACTCTGTCCAACAACCTGGTCGTAAACCCCACATTCCAGCTCTACAAGACACTCGTCCAAAGGTACTTCACTGGGGCAATGGGAAGAAGCGGCTAAGGCCACCTTGTGGAAGGTTTGGCAGAAAGCTGATAGCTGTCTCAGAGACACATAGAATAGACAAGAATGGGACTCTCGTTTTAAACAAAGGGACTAGCCTGCTGGTGAACAAAAAAAATAACATGCCCAATAATAAGTTGGCTTTGTTGACAAGAGCCCCTAATGGGTAATAAAATGTTTACTGAGCTCCTACTTTATGGAAAGCACATGGCCCAGGGCAGGGCCTGGCACATAACAAGAACTCATTAAGTTTTGTAGCATTCATGAAATATCAGTTTCATTTTAAAAATAAAATCATGCATCCACATCAGGAAATAAGCT
The DNA here is from genome assembly GCA_004027025.1 of Myocastor coypus. Taxonomy (NCBI): domain Eukaryota; kingdom Metazoa; phylum Chordata; class Mammalia; order Rodentia; family Myocastoridae; genus Myocastor; species Myocastor coypus. The sequence goes on from PVJA010016553.1 coordinate 19,021, forward strand.
GTAGAAAGAAAGACCAATGACAAACAAACCACTGGAAAACTCACTATGACTTCTTCCAAAACAAGAGAGATTTTTCTTTCTGTAATCAAGGAATGGACAAGGGAGGCTGAGCTGGGTTTGCTCCTTTGTGTTAGAAACAGAGCCATCAAAGCTGGGGCCAAAGGGGTCTGGTCTTCATTAAGATGATTTTCCTTCGTAACATTCATTTGGAGGTAAAGGAAGTAGCCAAGTGAAGATAGACATGAAAGGATCCCTGAGTCTGGTCCACAAAGGAACTAATGCTGGGATAAACTCTGGGGTGTGTCTAGGTTCCCCAGTATCCTTTTGACCTTCGTTGACTCCTACAGCCTCTCCTCACATCAGCTCATGCTTCAGACCCCCAAGGTGGGCTTCGGTTCTCTTCAGTCTTGTCCTGTACTAAGCTCAAATCCTGCACCATTCTGCAGTGAGGGTGCAGCCTTGCTCTCAGCCTCCTCTGCGGCTGGAAACCACTGCCCTCCAGCTCTTCCTCGCAACCCCCCTTTGCCTTTCCTGGTTCTGCTAAAGAGCCTCGTCCTTCTTGGTGTTCGACATAAGCCCCAACTGCTGACCTTGGATGCTGGGGCTGCAGGTGCCACCTGAGCTTTCTCCTCCTCCCCAAGGTGAGCTTGTTTGTTCCCACAACCTGGACAACACCAGGGAAACTCATGACCTCACTTGTTGCTCACCTGGCCTCTCTTCTGGGCTCTTTGCCTGCTCTCTTCACCTGGTGACCTGGGAGGCTCTCAAAGCCAACATTTCTAAACCTGTGGCTAATGCTGTCCCTAAACCTGCTTCTTCTCATCTTCCCTACAAACAGCCAGCACCTTGAGGCAGGGCCCTTGTCGCATTCATTCTGTTTGCGTCCCCAGGAAGTGATTTCACACATGGAAAGATCATGGGCACAAGTGTCTCATGAGCAGCAAGGCTTTCACAGGCAGCATCTGACCAACTCAGGCACCATCTCAGGCAAGCACTAAAGCCCACAGCTTCTCAGGTGAGGAAAGTGAGGTTGGCGGCAGCTGGATACCTGTTTCTGGATGATAAGCTGACTTTCACCCAGAAGCAGACCCTCAAATAAAACCAGGCCTGTTAAGGAGACAAAAGCCCCAGGCTATTTCCGTACATAATTTAAATCCCTGCCTAGCAAGGCCTTCCAAGAGTCTAAGGTTCCTGTATGGAGTGTGCTTAACACATCCTTATCGTTTACTGCTCTAAACCCAGAAATCTGATTTCTGCATTGTCAGAGAGTTCTGTTTTATTTGGTGTCCATCACAATAATGATTCCTTCATAAACTGGTTAAGGCTAATTCTGCCCCCATAATCTTGTCTCAGAATTCCACCATTACAAGCTCTTTAGAACTAGGCCTGATAGCACTCACATGCAATACCAGCTACTTGAAAGGCTGATGCAGGAAGGTCACAGGACCAATTGGGGCAACTTAGAACTCATGATACAATAAATGAGAAGCATACATGCACAGAGTTTAGCTCTGTGCTTGAATTTTAAAATAGAAAAGTATTATCAGTGTTGGGAAAGGCTTATGTGTTAAAGCCTTGGTCCTCTGTGTGGTGCTATGGGGAAATGGTAGAACCTTTAAGAGGCGGAGCCTAATGGGAGGTCTTTAGGTTACGAGGGCATGCATGGCCCAGTCATTCATATTATAGGACCCAGGCTTTTCTTGCTCTCCTCTCGCTGCTTCCCAGCTGCCATGAGGTTAGCAGTTTCCTCTTCCACACCCTCCTGACATGATGCGCTGTCTTTTGTCACAGGCCCAAAAGCAACAGTCAACCAACCACGTCCTCTAAAATTGTCAGCCAAAATAAACTTTTCTTTCTTTTTTTAAGTTGATTTACCTCAGGCATTTGTTACCATAGTGGAAAAACGGTTAACACAAGTATATGTCCACAGAAAAATGACTAGGCTGATATGCAAACACAATAAAATGCAAACTTAACAGTGGGGAGATTTGTGATTACCCTTATTCCTATGTGTTTCTATCTTTCAGATTCTCTAAACACCTTATATTATTGTATGATATCCTTCACGTTTGTGAAAGCCTTGGATTTTCAGTTTTCTATTGTGGTAAAATATACATAAGACAAAGTGTCCCGTTTTCAAGCATACACTTCAGTAGCATTAAGTACATTCGCTCTGCTCTGCAACCATCATCACCATTAACTTCACAACTTTTTTATCTTCCCAAACGGAAACTCAGCACTCATTAAACAGTAACTCTCAACTCCCCTGATTCCACCAGCCCCTGGCAACCCCAAGCCTCACTTGATTTTAAAATGCAAACATTCGAAGACCAAGACTCATTTGCACCTTAGGTGTAAATTACTTTCATCTGCTAAAGTCCTATCACTCAGAAAAGATGGCCTGAGCAAAAAGTTGGCCGGAGCTATGGGTTACACAGAGCTCAAGACAGGCCAGGGTGGCAATTTTGGTTTTAAATGAGGCAGGAAGTAAAGGTAACTGCTTGCTTTGAAGGTTGGCCCAGGTCCTGGGGAGCAGTCAGGGTATTCAGGTGGAAGGGGCAGCTGACCGAAAACCTCTGCTGCATTCAGTTCAATATTCACTCCCTCTGGCTACTAGGAGGCACACAATTTTTTTTAAAAGGAATAGAAAAAAGTGAGTGAGGGTGGTCTGAGGGGCATAGCATTTTTTCGACATATGCAAAGGCTTTTTTTTCCCCAGAACGGTGGATTGAACTCAGGCCCTTGCACTTGCCAGGCAAGTGCTTACTCTACTGAGCTATCTCCCCAGCCCTAAAGACTGGGTTTTGATTCTAAGCATGGCAGAATAATATTTTTTTTTAAGTGAAGTGTAAAAAAAGAAGACAAGGTGGAAGGAAAGCATAGAAGAGTTTTAGACACTTACAAGTCAATGAATGAGGCCTCCCAGAACCCAGAGGCAGGAATTTCCTTCACAATACTCCTGACAGCTGGCCCTGAAGCACCTGTCTGAACGAGTCCAACAACAGGGGTAGGCGGGAGCCTGACATTCCCAAGAAGTACATCCAGACGGATTCATAAATCCTCCAAACCCATAAATACCGAAAACGGTGTGGAGGCTTCTGGATTTTCCTGCTTTTTTTTTTTTTTTTTTTAAATGTCTTTTCTTCAATAGAAGTCAACTCTCTTTTCAGCTTTCTCCAGGACTATCTCACCCGAACAAACTGTGCCCTGGCTCAAGCCACTGTTAAAATTTTTATGAATGTCCTTTTTTCCTTGTTTCAAATTACATATAGGCTGAACTCATTCCCAGCCCAGCAAAATTTATCCTTCTAGTCTTTAATGTAATTCAAACTCTCCTTTTCTGGCAAAGACCTATCATTTCGCCAGACATTTTGGCTTTTTCTTCTTTAACATCCTGAATGCTAGCAGCTGATTCTCTTTTCAAAACAGTCATTTATTCACAAAGAAAGTTTTAATTACTTAAGAGTTACAACAGAGCTGCAATTCAAATTTGTCTCAGCAAAATTACAAATGACTACCTGTCAGGAACCCCCAGCATTGCTGCAGGCTCTCGAAGAGTCAGACAGCAGAGTGTGCACAAATTCGAGGCATTGGCTGTCTATTGTGCAATGGATTTTTGCCTCTCTGCCACCCAATGCAACAGGAAAGCTGATTATAACCACCCGGGATGTAAATATGTCATCTTGGGCAGGCTGAAGGTAGTTGGGAAGAGGAAGCAGAAGGAGCCAAGGTGCTAGGTGCTAGCAATGCTCCCTGAGGGGCAACAGCTACTTTGAGAGGCTCTGCACAGCTTTCAGCGGACACTAGCTCTTAAGAGAACAAAAGAAAGACAAAGGGAGGCAGGCTAAAAGGAAGAGAGGGCAAGGGCATTTCGAAAGAATGCCTAGAGCATGCATGAGGTCCTGGGTTCCATCACACCCAAAAGTTTTAAAAAATAAGATAACACCTACGGGGACACCCTCCCCATTCCCCACCCCCACCAGCTGTCCTTTGGGTAAGGGAGAGCTGCGTGTAATGTTCCTCCTGCTACCTAGATCTCACCAACCCCACCCGCTTGTGTTAACAATGTCACCTTCTCTGAGAAGCTGGGCTGGTGGTCATTTTAAAAAGGACAGGCAAAACATCATAGACCACAGACTGAAAATTTGAAGCAGCCTGGCTAAAAATCTGGAAGAATTCCTGAATTCACAAGGGTGTGAAAAGGAACTAACTGTGGATATACATGAGGGTATTCTGCAAATACAGTGATGCAAAAAAAAATACAGTGCTGCATGAATGTGTTACTATGAAAGAGCTTGATTACGAGCAGAGAACCTAAGTGTGTGTGTGTGTGTGTGTGTGTGTGTGTGTGTGTGTTGGTTAAAGATTCAGCACCATTTTTTTAAAAAGTGACATCAAAGTAACTTCCTATCTTATTCCAAAAGAGGGTCAGCTCAGGGAAAGTTAGAATTGCTCATATATCTGACTTCATCTGCTTGTGATAAGATTCCCCATAGAATCCCTGTGTGCATGCAGAGACCCACAGACTAGATAAGGTGAGCTAGTAGTGGTCAAACCCACATCCTGGAAGACCAGATTATTAAATGAATATTAACAGAAGGAAGATTCTCTCTGTGTTTTAGAGACTCCAACCTGACCAACATTATTCTTTTTTTTTTTAAACCAGTTTTATTTAAATAAGGGCTTAAATACGTTATACAACATCAAATTGGAAGGGAGAAAGAAAACCAAATCCAGTTTGTGACTTTACACAGTGTGGGGCAACTGCTGGAGTGTGGGCTGCGAGCCCCACAGCCAGCTCAGGGGTGTTCCCTCGTCAGAAATTTAACTGCTCCCGGCTAGGCTCTTGTTCAGGGGTGTGGTGTCTCTTAGCTAGGCTGCCTGGTCCAATGACCTGGGTGGCCAGCTGGGCACGTTACCTCAGTGGAGGGAGGGTGACCCAGCTCTGTCACCTGGTCAGGTTGGACTCCAGGGCTCCTGGCTAACAGAGGGTCCTGCTAGTGGCACAGCCATGCTACCACCTCACCGCATGCCCTCCTGGGTCCCTGGGGCTGCTCAGGTGGGGATCTTCTCCTAGAGGCAGGGACTGTGGAGGGGGAGCTCCTGGCCAGACATGGCTGTCTCAGGTCTTGGGCTCTGCTGAAACATCACAGTACTGCAATTCCAGCCACATGCTGCCTGCAGCCCAGTGTGTGAGCTCTGTTCAATGAGGGACTTCCAGAGCAGACGGCATGGCGCTTTTCAGTTTATTGCATAAAAGAGTTACAGGAGTCCAAGTGAAAGTAGACCCCAATGGTTACACTATACAAGCTGTGAGGTTTTTAAACTTGTGACAAGGGCCTAAAGGGGCGTTCTACTCATTGCAAGAAAATCCTCACATAAGCTTCAATGAGGAACTGGCATATGTTCTTGAGCTGGTCCCCCTGGAGCTGGATTACTTCTCCATATTCTGGGCGCTTGATGACAGTATTAGTACTATTGCAGGCAAATTTCTTCTTCTTCTTCTTTTTTTTTTGGCAGGACTGAGGTTCAAACTCACGACCTTGTGCTTGCCAGGCAGACACTTGTGCCATGGAGCTATCTCCCCAGCCCCCAAATTTCTTCTTCTTTTTTTTTAAAAATTTTTATTTTATTTATTTTATTTGTTTATTCACTCATTTTTATGGCCGGCTCAGCCTGCCCTGAGGGCAGGGCTGGCACAGCATGTGGTGCCGGGGATCAAACCGCGGTCCCTGAAGCTGCACAAGCTTGCCCAAGCTTTCCCAAGCAGGCGCTTTAGACCACTGAGCCATCCCACCGGGCCCCCCCCAAATTTCTTCTTAAACACCTTTACCAGTTTCTTTTTATCATAATCATTCACAATCCCTTGGACAGTAGTGAGAGTCTTCCTACCATTTCTCTGTTGGATTCTTATATGGATGTAATCCTCAGTGCCGGCAGGAAGCAGGTCATCACCCTCACTTGTATTAGCAAAGGGGTCGAAAGAGTGGAGGTTCTGGATAGTGGACATACGATACGGATACGGTTCCTCTTCCTCAGTGGAAACAGCCTGCAGAAGGCAGGCACAGGGGACGACTGCCGGGAAGCAGGGGGACCAAGGGGGAGGCAGCTGAGTCCTCAGTGGTGGCTCGGTGACTAGGGCCTCAGCTGAACGTTATTCTTCACTTCTTAGAAAAAGGGCATCAGAGCACACCGCTAGTTCACACATGCAGGTCTCACAAAGCTAGGAGATGAGCCAGCAACTCACATGCCAAAGTCAGCTGTGTAAAGGTGACATGCAGAACTGTTTTTATGAACTGTTTGCAGTTCATGCTTAAATCCTGCCTTAAGTGGGTGAACTGCACATGTACTTTGCTTGACTTGCCCAACATGAAGAAAACTTGTAGGATGGTCGACAGCATGTAAATATTAGCAGGCTTAACATAAAAATTCAGATTTTAAGCTTAAAATAATTAGAACACCTGTCAACACTGGGCCCTCATTATTGCAGGGTAGCAATTAAGTGTAGGTGAATGCAAGCGTGGCTCCCTCATTTTAGTGCGCATACACGCGTGCACGTGCACACACACACACACACACACACACATACACACACAGCTACTTGGGTCTCTAATGACAGTTGAATTGGCGACCCTTGCAGTAAAATGTTCCTTCCTATTATTTTACATGCATCTAATTAGCCAAAACTTTGTGAAATACCAGCGCAATCATTTTGCTGTCAGTTTTAGTGTTCTCAGGTTTTGTCTTGCAAGGTTCGACATCGCATCACAATTTCATGACGACAAGCCGTATATACTCAGTGTCCCAGTCTTCCTGTGTGTCTTCCTATCTTTTGGCTTACCTAATCCTCCCGATATTCCAGGAAGGCTGGGTTTATTGTTCAGAGTATAAGGGAGATCAACTATCTAACAGGAACTAAATCTAGGATTTCAATTCAGGATTTGGGTTAATCTTGATCTATATTTCCCACCATGTTTTGTACCCCTCAACCCCTGAAGCCAGCTCTTACTCTGGGTTAACACAACCATTTGAAGAGGTGAAAATCCAGATTGCAAAGCAGCTGGGCTGATCTGGAAAGAGGACAGTATTTGGAATCCTTTCCTTATTTCCTTATTTCTGTTTTCAATCTTCTTTAAAAAAAAAAGGGGGGGGGCAGGATGGCTCAGTGGTCTAAAGCCCCTGTTTAGGAAAGCTTGGGCGGCTGTAGAGACCACAGTTCCATCCCCGGCACCACATGCTGCACCAGCCCTGCCCTCAGGCAGGCTGAGCCGGCCATAAAAATAAATAAATAAACAAAAGTTCTGAAACAAGAAATAAAATTTAAAAAAAAAAAAAAACTTGTATAGTAGTGATTCATCCAAAGACAGCTGATTTTCATTTACACTTAACCTGTGCTGAACTTACATACTCAGTAAAGTTCTGCTCTTGAAAACACATTCTGGTCTTTAAGATCTCCTTGGTAACACTCCTAATTGGTACGTAGGCTACAAAAAAAGAAAGAAAAAAGATTTGGAACCAATCAGTGACTGGAGTTAGAATAAGATCCAATTGGAAATCCAATCCAGAAAAGTACAGAAGAAAAGTTCCAGGAGAACAGCTGCGTAACAGATACACAGAACCTGTCCAGAATGAAAGATGACTAGAAAGTCCTAGCAAAGGGATCCTCCCATTTAAAATGAGGAGTTAGCAAAAACAACCCTGATCAATAAAAAGTTGGAGGAGAAAAACTTGAGGATATCAAATAAATTAGGGCAGTAGAGGCAATTAGAAACTTCAGGGCAAACATGTAAAACATGTATAACCTGGGGTGTGGTGGTGCATGCCTGTTATCACAAAATTTAAAATCTAAAGCAGAAGGATCTCAAGTTTGAGGCCACCCTGGGCTACATAAGGAATTCAAGGGCAGCCTAGACTACATAGTGAGCCCTGTCTAAACAAACAAACAAAAATGTATAGTGCATACATAGAATTAGCAAACTGAAGTGGTATGTTATGACGACTGTTGGAGCCGCGGTGCAGGGGAGTGAACCCAGGGCATGGCACACACTAGGCAAGTGCTCTACCACTGAGCTATATCTCCACCCCTAACTGTGAATCCTATTTACAGAAACACTGGCCCCAGTGATTGATTGGCTGATTTTCAACTGTACACACAGCATGATTTCAAACCATGAATCAGTTATATAATAAAATGTAAACATTAACAATCTTGACAGAGTCAGAGGAAACAAAGACAGGAGGGAGGAGGGGTGAGGATGAAGGGCAGGATAGTCACCAACATTCTTAAGCTGTAGAAAGTGTTTACTAAAGGACAAAGACTGAAGCATAAACATGTTATTTAAAGTTAAAGTTATAAGAGGGCCAGTGAGATAGCTCAGTGGACTAAGCGCCTGCTTAAGCAAGCATAGAGACTGGGGTTTGATCCCCAGCACCACATGCTGCCTGGGTCCCACCCCTACATGCACTGAGCCAGCAGCAGAGACCAGGCATGGTGGCACACACTTGTAACCCCAGCACTGGGGAGGCTGTAAACACAAGGACTGCTGCGAGTCCAAGCTTCATGGTAAAACCCTGTACCAAATACATTAAAAAAAAAAAAAATTTAAAGGTATGAGCCAGGCTTGGTATCACACTCCTGTAATTCCAACACTAGGAATACACAGGGAGTTTAAGGCCAGCCTGAATTACATAGTAAAACCTAGTCTTCTTTTTTTTTTTTTTTTTTAATAATTTTTTATTTTATTTATTTATTTTTTTCTTGTTTCAGAACCCTTGTTTGTTTATTCACTCATTTTTTATGGCCAGCTCAGCCCACCCCGAGGGCAGGGGCTGGCGCAGCATGTGGTGCCAGGGATCGAACTGATGTCCCTGAAGCCACCCAAGCTTTACCCAAGCAGGCGCTTTAGACCACTGAGCCATCCTGCCGGGCCCCGAAAACCCAGTCTTCCAAAAAAAAAAAAAAAGAGTATTACACTAGGGGTGCCACTAAGTGACACAACACTTGTGCAGAATTCCCAAGGCCATTAACTATCTCACTCCTCACTCCCCTTTCCTGCCTGTTGGTATGATGTATTCATACCAACAGGCAGGAAAGGGGAGTGAGGAGTGAGATAGTTAATCATCGATCTCAGTGAAAAAGCAACAAATGGTATTGAAAACTATTAATGGAATAATTGACAACAGGAACATTGTTTATTAGAGATACTAAAATCATTTCTTAGGTTAGAAAAAAAGAGAAAAGCCGGGCGTGGTGGCGCATGCCTGTAATCTCAGCACTCGGGAGGCTGAGGCAGGAGGATCAGTGTGAGTTCGAGACCAGCCTGGGCTACAAAAGTGAGCTCAAGACCAGCCTGAGCTGCATAGTGAGACCCTGTCTCAAAAAGACAAAAAAAAAAAAAAAAAAAAAAAAAAAAAAAAAAAAAAAAAAAAAAAAAAAAAAAAAAAAAAAAAAAAAAGAAAAGAAAAAAAGAGAAAAAAGCACAACACTTAAAGTGGTAGCTTTTAGAAATGGAAAAAAAAATACAGCATGCATTATTATAACCTATATAATATTTCATTTTGGTGTATCTATGGGGATCAAACTTATGATTTACACACATACACAACACACACACACACATGCACACGTGCACGTGCTAGCCAAGCACTCTACCACTGAGCTACATCTTCAGCTGTTATTTTTCACTTTTGAGACAAAATTTCACAAATTTCCTGGGGGGGAGGTCTCAAACTTGTGATCCTCCTCCTTCAGCCTCCTGAGACTCGGTGGTTACAGGTGTGTGCCAAGCAGTCCACTCAGAGCCCCAACCACTGGGTGTGTTGGGGAGCTGTGGATGGAGGACCCATTGAGCCAAAGGATCTTAATACAGGTCTGGGAAATACAAGACCTCTCCACACAAGCAAGCAAACAAAATATATTTTTAATCTATTTGGAAAACTAAAACAACAACAACAAAAGACAAAGATCATCTGCAAAGCCTACCTCCTTGGTAGCCAAGTCAAAAGCAGAACAGTGTTGGTCCCAAATACTCATTGTTAAAGTCTGTTCCTTGGAGAAGGAGCACCAGCAACATCAGAGAACCTGGAAGTGCCAAGTCTTAGGCCCCAGGCCAGGTTCTCTGAGTGAAACACCGGGATGGATCCAGGAATCTGCATTTTAACAAGCCCTTCAAGTGATTTATTCACTTACTTATTTTTGGTCCAGCTAGGGAGGAATTTAAGCCTCAGACCCGCTTTGTACACTCTGCAGCACTAAGCTGCATCCCTAGCTCTCCAGATGTGGACCTACTTTGGAAACCGTAAGTCTTGGGTAACACAGAACTGTAAGGCAGTTTCTGACGTCATCATCTTGTCCTCAGGTAAATGTTAAATACACATTAAGGCACTGACAGATAAAAGCCTGGGCCCCTTCAAAGAAAATACATATTTCAAACTGGGCATGGTGGTACACATCTGTAATCCCAGGACTTGGGAGGCTGAGGATGAGGATCACTGAGTTTGAAGCCAGCCTGGACTATATACCAAGACCGTCTCAAAAACAAACAAACAAACAAACCTAAAAAATCAAAACAAAACAATAGCAAAAGAGAAAATACATATTTCAAAGGCATCTCTAAAGCTCAGTCCTCTAGAGGCAAGACTAGAAAGGGGTGACCCCTGCCCTGGGTAAGTTCTGATAGGATTCAGCAGAAATGCCCATGACAGGGAGAGGCTTCTAGAATGTGCCAATCAGTGGACAGAGAGTGGCTGGACAGTCCTTGCCAGAGCAACTGAGGGGTGGGAAGTGCCTTGCTGTGCTCTGTGTAAGTTACCTGCTATTATAAGGAAGCATGAGGCACTTTACTTCCAGCCTCTGACATTCAGAACTAAGATCTCAGAAATCCTTTGACCATTTCTAACTTAAAATAGACCGAAGTGGGAGTGGAGAAGCAAGAACTCATGCCCCATGGCCACTCTAATAATGCTCTCCAGGAGTTTTGGGCAACATAACTTGCCACCTTCTCACTTGTGCTTCTCTTTGGAGGGAGCTCTAAGCAAGAGGAGCAGCTTTATGTTGGGTCAGAGTTCCAAGGAGGTAGAGAACATCATACTACTGCTGCCATTCCCCCTCCAGAGCAAAGGGCAGGCATGGCAACCATAAGAAGCCCTCAGCAAGCAGTCTCCATGCCGGGCTTATAAAACCACAACTAATCAGTCAACATTTGTAGGTAGAAGAAATTGATCATACCAAGCTTAGCAAACCAAGTATCCTGTCATCAGCAAAAGCCTCACAGAATGACACAGTATCTAGCATCTCTTGATAGGAACAGGTGGCTGTTATTAATGATCTATAATTTTCTGCATATTTTCCTTCTTAGATAGTGTATTTTAAAATTATGGGCTGTACAAAAGAGGATTCCTTTTTGGCTTCTCCTAAACAGCCTTGCGAGAAATTTAGTTCAGATGTTGGTGGGCAGAGCTATGGGCCATGCTGCCCTTAATTCTCCTAATAAGGGAAATTAAAGTCTGAAGCTTCAGAAAACAATATAGAATGCTCTTATTCCCCTCTGCAGAGAGCAATCTAAATGTCCTGTCCTGCTGCTTTCCTCCAAAGTGCTTACCATAGAGACAAGAAAGCAAAATAAAAAAATGTAATTCAACAGGTCAGTGGGAAAAAAATCACTAAAAAGAAAACACTAGTGGCTCCCAAGGGCAGAGATGTCCAAGCTGGCCACGATGGTGCACACCTACAAGTGCAGTGCTCTGGGAGGCTGCAGCAGGCAGATCACAAGTTTGAGTCCCTCCTGGGCAACTTAGTGAATTAGTGTCTGGGAATCTATCTTAAAAATTTAGGGGGCTGAGGGCTGGGAAAGCTGAGAATGTAGCTCCATCAAAAAACCCTGGCTTCCCTCACCAGTGTCTGCTCTCAAGAAAAAAAAAAAAAAAGGTTTGTGGAACAGTCAAAAGAGCTGGAGGACTTTGGAGATGGGTATGGATGGGCAGAGGGAAGGTGTTCTAGGAGATGGAAACAATCTGGGCAAGTGAAGGCAAACTGAATGAGCCCAGCATTGGGCTCTGGGATCGGAGGGCTTGCCTGTCAGGGATGCCTATTACAGAGTGGTGAAAACTGAAACTGGATTTGATGGGGTAGAATGACCCCAGGGGTGAGCATGGAGGGGATCAATCCAGCAGGGAAATTTTGCCCTCGTGGGTCCTTGAATGAAAAGGCTGTTGAAGAAAGATTAGAGCCACAAAAGAAGGGATGAAACGTGGGAGGTTACAGCAGAAGAAATGGACCCATGGTCTCCTTTCTTAAGAAAAACAACACACTGTCAGTGGTCTGTCTTTTTGCCCCAGTTGCCACCAACAAGATGAGAACTCAGATGAACCTTCTGTTTCTTCCTCTTGTGGCCTCTGGGTTATCCATCAGTACCTGGAGAAGCCAAATTTTAGCTGAGCTGAGAGCAAGGAAAACTTTGAGAGGCTCTAACCATCTTCGTTAGGTTTTAGTGTCAACTTGACTGGAGTAAGTAATTCCTAGAAGATTGGTAAGTATTATTTCTGGGTGAGTCTGGGCAGGTGTTTCCAGAGGAGACTCAAGTGTAAGTTGGGGGACAAATGGGGAAGGTCTACCCTCAGTGCAGGCAGGTACTATCCAATCTGGTGGGGCCTGGACAGAATAAAAAAGCAGAGAAAAAAAAAATACCTTTCTTCTGAAGTGGGGACACACTCTTCTCCTTCTGTCCTTTGGATATCAGAACTCCAGACTCTGTAGCCACTGGATTCTAGGACTTACATCAGTGGCCTATCAGGTTCTCAGGCTTTTGGCCTCAGAGAGATCTGCACTTTCAGCTTCCAATTTGTTCCTAGTTCTGAGGCCTTCAGATATGGACTAAGTCATCTACCAGCCTGGAGATAGCCTGTCACGGGACTTTTAAGCCTCCAAAACTGACTGAGCCAGTTCCCTTAATAAATGCATGCATGCATCCATCCATCCATCCATCCATCCATCATCCATCCATCCAAACTCTTGCTGCTTCTGCCTCTCTGGAGAACTCTGATTAATTCAATGATTCATTCGTATTAGGGAATTTTAGTGGCAGCAGATATGACAGTAAAGAGCTTAGGTAGGCTAGATTGGAATCACAGCTACATTACCACTCAATTTGTAATCTTTTCTTCAACTACATCTCCAGCCCTTTTTCTATTTTTTATTCTGAGACTGGGTCTAAGTTGCCCAGATGGGATTCAAACTTGTCATTTGCCTGCCTTAGTGCCCTAAATGCTGGGACCATGGGTGTGTGGCACCATGTGCAACTTCAATTTGCAATCTTACAAAAGTCACTTAACCTTCCCACTCCTTCAGTTTCTGCATCTATAATATGGAGCTAATAATTGCATTCACTTTGTATAGTTATATAGCCTAAATATACATATAAAAATCAGAATAATGTCTTACATGTAGTAAGTATTCATTAAATGTGGCTGTTGTCAATAGTATAATTATCCCATGTATTTACTAGACTGGATCCAAGGTTGTTTCTTTGGGTAATTTATTTCAGTCACTCAGTTCACTAGTTTCTTAGAAAGTCTAAACATTTTCAACTGCATTTAAATTTGAATAACTACCTGATTTGTCCATAAATTTGAAACTTAAAGAGAACACAGGAATTATTCTACTAACTCCTTATAAAGATGAAAAAACAAACAGACCCAACAAGGCTAGTTGTTTAAGAATATGTTCTTTTTTCCTTTCTGCAGTACTGGAAATCCAACTTGCAACATTGTACTTGACAGGCAAGCACTTATGCCACTGAGCTATCTCTCCAGCCCTCAGTAAAGGTTTTCTTACAAGTGATCTGAATCATCCACTATCACAAAGGAAACTGAAGACGAGGCAGCCAAGCCCTCTTCTTTAGCCCATTTGGGTTCAATCTTCAAGATCATTCTTGGTGTCACTAGGACCAAGAAACAATGCCACTGACCACAACTTAATAGGTATTCTGGTTTTCTGGCATCCTTTTGCAGACCAGGTTTGCAGGTACCATTTATAGAAAGAAGCTGAGGCTTATAAGTAAGCACAGACCCACTCTAACTGGTGAACGTGCATCATAAGACAGAGGCAAGGCCTTGAAAAAGAACTTGGTCAGTGGGGAAGATGTGATTAACCGAAAAATAAGCAGCCAAGAAATAAATTAAGTGACTGATCACAGAGAAAGCAAAGAGAGAGACAGGCGGGATGCCCACATTGTGAGAGGGACAGAAAAGCTTTAAGGAGGAAGGTGGGGGAGGGTAAGAACTGCTTTTCTAATATTAGACTCACCACATGCTCAATTCCCAAATCCCAGCCAAGATGAGGGCCCCTCTAGTGCTGCGGCGTCCCGGCAGCCTTCGGCTCACATACGCTTTCTGCATCTGGACCATGGGGGAATGTGAAAACAAATCCCATCCTTCTCGACTCCTCACTGCAATGCAAAATTACTCACAGGGCTTATCTTGAAATTCCTCCTTTCATCTGTGCCTCCCACCAACTTAAAACAATGCCTTTCAAAACTACTCAAGACCCCTGCAGTAAATCCATATCCCTATTATTCACAGAGCTCTTATTAGCAAGCTGTTTATCCTGAACTCTATGGGGTCAGTTTTAGAAAATATGCCTTCATTTAAGATGCTTTTTATCAAATAAATAAAGAAAAGCCTCCACAAATAGCAGAACACTATCAATTTGGACTAAAACCACAGATTCCAATACAGGCAGCCAAGGTCTTCAAGCCTCAAGCACAAACATCCTTTGCCCTTTATTAATTGAAAAATAAACAGATGGGGAATATGGGCTTGCGCGCCTCCCAACACAACTTAACAAGTGATGCGGTGTTCTCCAGCTTCAATTAATTTTTACGTAAGCGTTTCATTTGGGACTTTATGATTATAAAAGTCATAAATGTAGACTGCGGAAAATTTAGGAAGTACAGTATGGAGCAAACCCAGGCTAACTGCTAGAAAAGTCTTTGAATTAGTGACTTACAGTCCATAAAGTCTCACATCTGGATGGATTCCAATCCAAGCAAGAACATTCCTCTAACTTGATTCCAAGCTGACTCGCAAGCTGGACAGAGAATTCATTTGCCATCCCTCATCATTGCATCATTCTGCCGTGCTCTTTAAAGCCGCTGCAGGCCTCCACCCCACTTGCAAACTTTCAGGATATTCTCTGGCCGAAAGTCAGCACCTCTCTAGTATTCTGTGATGTGCTCTGTGGGGCAGCCAGAAACCACCCCCCACCCCGGGTTTAAGGATGAGAGGTGGGGGCAGGGGAGACATCAGTGGGTTACAGTGCTGCCTGGGCAAGCACAGACAGACTGTTTCGTGGGTAGCTGGCCAGGCTGTAAGATTGAGGTAAGGACAACTGTTGGGACCTAAGAGCTATAAAATCATGTGGCTTGAGAAAAGCTTAGAGAGCTCTTGTACACCCTAGCTGAAGCAAAATAGGGAGGGACTCAAATAATGAAAAGTAGTAATGTTTAAAGAAGACCTAGTAAGGTACAAGAACAGGACAGGGTATCAGCTTTGGGATCTGCTGAAAGCTGCAGGAGGCTTTCTGACCAATGAGCTACGGGATTCTGCATTCAATACATATTTATTAAGTATGACTGCACCCAAGGTCCTGAACTCTGAAGCACATGACCATGAGTAACAGAAAGAGCCGGTCTCACAGTTCTAGAACACGCTTCTACTAATGTGGGATTTTTGTCTGTTTTAGTCTTGTTTCTGGTTTTGTGAGGTGGGGTCTCACTACGTAAGTCTAAGCTGGCCTCGGATTCACTACCTAGCTCAGGTTGGCCTCAAACTCAGGATTCTCCTGCCTCAGTTCCCTAAGTGCATTATAGGTCTTTAGCACCATGCCTGGATTTAATAAAGGTGCTGATTATTGTAGTCCTTCAGAAAAAATGCTGCAATACACCACAATATGCTGCAATATCCTTCAAACTTACCCAAAATAAAACCTGCCATGAGGCCACACTACCCTCCTTCCTGATTGTGCCTCCTCCAAAGGTTGGCTGGGGGTCTCTGTATTGACATCATCCTATTCACAAACAACTACTGAAGCCACAATCAGGCTCCATAAAATGTGTTATGTGAATCCTGGTCACAACAGGGCAGGGCTAACATCATGACCACCTTCCTTTCTTCCTTCCTTCCTTCCTTCCTTTCTTTTTCTTTCTTTTCTCTCTCTCTCTCTCTCTCTCTCTCTCTCTCTCTCTCTCTCTCTCAGAACTGGAGATCACACTCAGGACCTTGCACTTACCAGGCAGGCACTCGTGCCCCTGAGCTATGTCCCCAGCCCATGACCATCTTTCATTACACCAAAAATTCCCTCTGTAGCAGGCATTCTGGCTTCAGTTTGTTATTTTTCTCCCCCTTGGTGGGAAAGGCCACCCTCTGAGGCACTTCCACTGTTAGTACCTGGTGAGAAACTACACACATGGCACGTGCAGCTGTCACATGCAGCTTGTACACCGTGTGTGGGCACAACCATGGGCACAACTAGTGCCCACATGGCCCCAGGTAAAGCCTCTCTTTGGAACAGACATCCAAGTGCTGCCAGGCTGTGTGTGAGCCAGCAACCGCCTCCTTCCATACCATGCCGTCCTCAGAACAACCAGAAGAACACTGCTCTGGGAGAAATGGACGAAGCTGAAAGGCACAGGTGAGGAGCAACAGGGAGAGATGCAGGTTTGTGAGGTCCACCTCCTTCCCACAAGTCAAACCCTGGCCACAAAGTGAGGAAAGAAAGACCTACCCTAGGTACAACAGAACACTGGCCAGGCACCAGCGCCGCCCGCCGAGCCAGTTATGGATTTTTTTTCAAACTTGCAAACATATATGAAATACTTTAGGAAGCATTTTTTTGGTTATAAATTTATGCATTCTTCTGGCCTTATGTTTACTGGTTAACAATTCTATAAAATTGGAAATGTCCCAGAAAATGCAGGACTTGCTGTCCTCTCACAAAATTCACTGAGAGAAGAGATGGAAGGCAGCTCTGGCAGATGGCTTTAGCCAGTCCTCTATCTCATGAACGACATTCACCGTGGGGCCCAGCTCCAAGTCTTTGATTCTCAGGACTCAAGTAGCACAGACCCACACCAGCCATTCTTCGCAGGCAAATGTTGTGAGCAGGAACTTTACCTCTGGTAACTAAGCATTTGTCTTTCAGGGTTGTTGCAAGAATTAAAAGAGCTAATATTTATAAGCACTTAAGATAATGTTAACTACATAGAGCTATGTAAAATTTTAAACAAGCAAACAAACAAAAAAGAAGGGACATTGTATGTATTTACTTTTTGCAGTATTGGGAATCAAACTCATGATCTTATGTATACTAGGCAAACCCTCGACCACTAAGCTACATCCACAGCCCTTTAAAGCTTGAGACAGGGTCATTCTAAATTGCCTGTGCTAAAAAATAAATAAATAAATAAATAAATAAATAAATAAATAAATAAATAAATTGCCTGTCCTGCCCTCAATTTCACAATCCTCCTGCCTCCACCTCCCGAGTAGCTGGGGTTACAGGAAAGTATCAATGTATCCAGCTAGCAGTAACTGGAAATGCTTTAGTTGGGCACAACTTTTTTTTTCACATTAGGACTGAACCTTGGTCCTATAGCTACATCCTCACCCCTCTAATAAAAATCTATGGTAACCCCCAAGCTTAAAGTCAATGAAGAAACTCTTTACGGCTTCCTAAGGCTCCCAGCCCTGAGTGGAATTCAGCATTCCAAACATGGGGCTACCTGGTTGGGGTATTTCTAGCAAAGTACCACCCACTGTCTGGGTGACAGTCTGCCTTAGGTTCTTTGATATTTGCGTAGCCTGCCAAGAGTTTTAGATGGGCTGCTTTTCACTGAATCCCTTTGCTAAGCATGGTGTGAAATTTAATTAGAGCTCTCTAGTCCAAAGCCCAGTGAACATTTAAGAAAGAAAGCTTGAGATTAATTAAGATCTGCATGTAATTTTAAATACTTACTAGAAAAAAAAAGGTTAACTGTGGAAAGTGATGGATGGGATAATTTGCTTGACTATAACCATTTCGCTCTCTATGTGTATCAAAATATCATGTTGCACACCTTCAGTGTATACAGTAAAAATAGGTTAAGATATGGCATATTTCAACAATGTATATTTTATGACAGGAAAGATTTATAAATTTGTGTTCACGATGTTATTGGTAAAAAAAAAAAAAAAATCCAGGCATGATGGCACATGCCTGTAATCCCAGCACTTGGGAGGCTGAGGCAGGAGGATCAGTGTGAGTTCAAGACCAGCCTGGGGTACAAAAGTGAGCTCAAGGTCAGCCTGAACTGCATAGCAAGACTGTCTCAAAAAGACAAAGACTATTGGTTATTTTGCAATAATGCTATTGGTTATTTTTCACATCCATACCTATTTTAATGTGTGAATAAAATGACATGACGTCTGACATTTGCTTCAAATATGAGAGGGGAGGTAGCTGGGGAGTGGCTGAGTTGGTCATGTTACAGCTAGATGATGAGAAAGCAGGAGTTGATGGTATTAATGTCTATTTTTGCATATTCCTACTTGTGTCTAGAGATTAAGCATCTCTCATCCAAAACATCTGAAACTTTACAAGTATCTTCTTTCTGGCAAAGTTCAGCTTCTGTAGTGCTCCAGATTTCGGATTTTAGATCAAGGCAGCTCTGTCAGTTAAGTTCATGCAAATATTTTATGATCTAAAACACTCCTAGTCCTGAGTATTTTGGGGAAGGGAGACTCAACCTGTGTTTCAAACTCTCTACAATAAGAAAAAACATTTTTTTTAATGAGTAAAAAAAAAGCAAGGAAGGGCATGGCTAGAAAGAATTGCTCTGGCATTCTAAGAGGAACACAGCTAAAGCAAACAAGGACTCAGCTGCCAGCACTGCCCCACACCCATGCTTTGAAGAACTTGGGAAGCAAGGAGAAGCTGCAGCCACTCTCTACCCAGTTGTCACCACACAATGAAAACTAAAGGAACAAATGTGGACAGAGGGTAAGATGGAAAGAAAAGCTGAAATATTCTCCATAATCAAGAACATGTCCTACTAGGGTTATACTGCTATTTCCAACTCCTTTCCTTCTGAACACACCCACAAAGTTTCTGGGGTCTTCTCACCACCCCCAAACACACACACTCACCCCAGATAATTTCCCTCTTCTCTGCACAGATTCCAGGGAGGTATCCTGGAGACAGACATCAAAGGACTGAGAGCTGAAGCCTGCAACAGTTCGCACTGTTAGGGGGAGTGCTAGGAACCACATGAAAAGCAGAGAATTCACGGGGTGTTTTATTATTATTATTATTATTATTTATTTATTTATTTATTTTTAAAGAGCTCAGAAATGTCTCTCGTTTTAGATTTAGTTTAAGGACAGCTACCTCTGGAGGAATGGCTTTGAAGTCACATAGCCCAGAGCAGCACTTAGCAGCAGGCCAGCCAGGGAAGAAAAACGCTGCACCCAGCGGAAAAAAAACAAGAGGGATCCACGCTGACTTCTAGGCTGGTCTCTCGTCACTAAATAATAACCCAGGAGATTTATGGTTGGCATAAGGACATGAAGGAAAGAAAAGAAATTGCTGCTAGATATAAACAGTGTGGTAGCTGAGACCAGATTTTAAAAGACTAGCAGGCTTGATATGAAACTGCCCTGCTGGGCAGGAGCAGCAGTACATAGAGCTCAAATAATAAGAGACCCTGGGAAAACACTAGTAGTACCCCTTTATTTGGAGGAACAAATGCTAAGAGGTCCAGAGTGACCTACGAGGAAGAGCAGGCATTTAACTTGGACTGTGCCGCTGCTTTAGAAAGTAGTATTTAAAAAGCATGGTTTGGGAAGTCCCGGGGCAGTGACATGGCACCCACAGGGCCGTAGTCCTGATGCGAGAAACAGGTGTGTGGCACAGTTGCAGCTTATAGCCAGTGTGAGTGAAGGCTGAGCCAAAGAAAAGGCTCCCAGCAGTGCTGCCCTGTTTCAGCAGTTCAGGGAGAGAAGACAGAGAACACAGGCACTGCTTACCAGGGTGCTTCTTCCCCACCACCATTAAGAAATGGAAGAGCTGAAGCAGTGACATAAATACATAAATATATACTAACAAAGCCAAGAGCTTTCTTTTTTTTTTTTTGGTGGTACTAGGGACCTTATGCTTGCCAGGCAAGCACTTATTCCACTGAGCTATCTCCCCAGCCGTCAAAGCCAAGAGCTAAAAGCAGACTCTGGTGCCAACAAGGCAGAAGAGAGCCAAGCAGAAAGTACTTATCTGTGGGCCAAATTCTGACAAAACCTTTTTTTTTTTAAAGGACAGATAAACAATGGCATAAGCTACCAGAAATAGTTTAAACCCAACAGCAAAAAGGTGTATTTAAGATACAAAGAGTAGGGCCAGCCTGATAGCTCAGAGGATAAAACACCTGCTTAGGCAGAGCGCAGTGGCCAGGGTTTGATCCCAGGCCTGCTGTGCTGACCCTGCCCCCAGGGCACTGAGATGGTGATTGAAACTGGACATGGTGGTATATGCCTGTAATCCCAGCACTTGGGAGGCTGAAAACAGGAGAACCACTATGGATCCAATCTAGGTAGTGAAACCTTGTAGACTCTGTCCTAAATATAGGGGGGAAAAATACAAAGAGTAGAACACTGAAAACACAGAAGAAAGAAAGATTTTGAAATGTACAAGTTTGCTTATTTGTAGAGCAATTTTCAAAGATGTAAATAAAATGAGGAACTCTAAGGAAAAAATTAAAATGCAGGGGTTGAAGGTGTATCTCAGTGGTAGAGCACTTGGCTAGCTTGTGTTAGGCCTGGGTTCAATCCCCAGCCCTTCAAGACAAAGCAAAAAACAAACACAACTGAACAAACAGCTGAGAAGACTAACAATGAGGGAAAAAGACATCAAAATGCTCAAAAAAGAAGATAAAGTTGAGAGCAGAATAAAATGAAAGGTATACCAAAAGTAGTCCCAAATACTACTTTTGACATAGAAAATCTAGAAATTCATCCTAAGAAAACAGCTAAGGCATGCACGAAGTGTATATAAAAACAAGTTTAAAAGCATTTATTATAGCAATGTCTGGAACTACATTCAGTTTCCCACAAGACAGAAATAGTAAATAAACCTTGGTATGTATATCTGATAGGAATATTAGGTAGGTGAGGTCATTTTTCAGGAGAAAATATTCCTACATGGATTCATGTTCAAAATGCACTCAATTTATGAATCCACACAAAAAAGATAAAACTGCTTGGTAATTACTCTAGTGGGGAGGAGCTACAGGTGACTTTCAAATATATATTATTTTCTAACTTTCTGCTATCATCCACCATCTCTTCTAAAAAATACAAACATCCCAATTAACATTTTGTTTTAAAAGAAAAAGGAAAGAGAGTCTAGGGCCACTTTGAAATGTGACAGAGCCCCTGAAAATCAGTTCTGCTGAGGTCAAGGACAGCTTCCCTCATGAGGACTAGCCCTGATCGAGACAGTCCCCTTACAGCTTGTCTCATTGGACAAAAGCCTAGGGGACTTTTTAGAAGTCTTAAAAACAAGATTCCATGGTGCAGCCATAAATCCACAGCCAGTGTTAGCCTCCTTGGATTTACTGCGGGGTAGGCAGGCACTAGACCTCTTCTTCCCTTTCCTCCACCAACATACTTCAGTGTTTTAAAATAACCTGTCAATTTCCAAAGGTAAATATTAGGGTTAGCTTCTTCTCAAGCATCATAATTCTCTCTCGACTAAAATGTTTGTGGATTTTAAATCTCTCAACTGAGGGACTGGTGAATGGTCGGCTCCCAGCTGTATTCATTTTCTAAGTTCAAGCACCTCCAAGAAAAGTCACAGGCAGAAAATGAAAGTTCCAGAGAGCCCTACGGGCCAGGGATGCTGAGATCACAATGAAAAGGTAGTGGCTTCCTAGGCAAGGTCCCTGCTGTCTCCACAAGTCTGCTTTCCAGAGCTTACACACATGCTAAGGTGGTTCGTCCAGCCTTCAGACTTAAAGTAGAATAACACCTTGTCATCACATCATAGACCTTTCTTCAAAAGGAAATCACTAACAAATTTTAAATTATTACTCCCTGAAAAATCCAAAACTGATAGATAGTCCTATTTTAAGGACAGAAAATAATGAAGTTACAAAGGAAAATCAGCAACATTTGAAAGGAAGCTTAAAATTCCTACCAATGAATGTCACTTCAAAAGACGAGCAGCAAAATATAGTTTATTCATACAAAACTGACACATGCTAAATGTTTGTGGATATTCCTTTGAAGACACTGTGCTAGTGAAATAAGCCAGACACAAAAAGTCAGAATTATATGATTTAACATACACCTTGTTCTTAGAGGGATTAAAACTTTATACCAGAGGGCTAGAGAGAGCGCTCAGCAGACTAAGCGCCTGCTTGGGCAAGCGTAGGGACTGGGATTCGATCTCTGGCACCACATACGCCAGCCAAACCCCCAATATCACTGTAAGTCCGAGCTGCATAGTGAGACCCTGTACCAAGTACATTAAAAAAAAAAACAAAACATACCAATAGAAACTAGATTAGCAGTTGCCTGGACTAGAGAAATGAGAAAAATAGCAAGTCAATTCAGCTCAACAATTCTTCCCATACCCATTAATATATTTAAGTATCAATGAGAGGACATAACTTATTTAAGCTTCCATAAAGAGTGCTTCAGCTCCAACTATGTAATTCATGTTCTTATTTATATGAGCCCCAAATTCCATAACTTACAGTTTATACTGATACTTTCTGTGCCAGGGTTACCTACCTCCAAAAGGAGGGTTTTTGTTTGTTTGTTTGTTTGGTTGGTTGGTTTGGTTTGTTTGGTTTGTTTCTTTCTCACAATCAGTAGCAAAGGCTTCACTTTGCATTCATGCAAACACAGTGGCTTTCTTCATTTGTTCATGGCTTGGATTAGAAATCCCGCTCTGAGCAATAGGTCGGCTATTATTTCCTTGGTTAAATAGATGACACGAAGCTAAAAGTATGGTAGGTTCGTCTGTTTGCTGTGAAAACAACAGAAAGTGATCCCAGCTTCTTTTCTTCCTTCTCTGGCACATTAGCCAATTCTGAAAAAGTACTTGTGCAAACACGTGAGCCATTTGCTATGAAGAGAGTAGGGAAGGAAACCTCTTCTCTCCTTTTCACCTCAAAGATACCAATCTTCGGGGATTCCCAGTGAGTGCCTATTCTTCACTCTTAGAGATGAAACCAATAGAAAAGTCTAGAAAGCTTGGGCAGAGATCAAACATTTTTAAGCTGTGGCCAGTGATGTCAGTGTTTTCTTTCAGGTGAGGGCCACACTGGAGAAAAATTTGAAAACCAGTAATAACAAATGATCTACCAACTGTGAAAAACATCAGGAGAAGAAAATTGGGTGCCAAATGGAAATGGATTTTTCTAAAATGGAGTCAAATGTCCAAAGGGCTCATCAACAAAGAGCTCTAAGAATGCTCGCCTCAACAAGCAGCAACATGCCAGTCATTCGTCAGGAAAATTACAGGCATTTTTCTTTAAAGTGCCTCACTCTAGGGTGGCGGCACACACCTGTAATCCCAGCACTCGGGAGGCTGAGGCAGGTGGATCATGGCAAGTTCAAGGCCAGCCTCGGTTACACAGTGAGTTCCAGGTCAGCCTGAACTACATAGTAAGACCTTGTTGCAAAGCAAAACAAAAGTCAACATAGATTTTTAAAGGAACACTTTCTCCTAACTTTTTATTCATTCATTGATTCATTGATTCATTGTATTTTGGGGAATGGAATACAGGGTGTTCAGGGTCTCACTACTAGATTGGACTCATAGTGATCTACCTGTTTATAGCCTCCCAAGAGCTGGGATTACAGGTGGCAATCACCTTGCCCAGTCTCAGTTGCTGTCTCAGCACACTCTGGGGGCAGGGCCAGCATGGCAGGATGAAACCCCTAGTCCCTGTGCCTACTTACAGGTGTTTTAATCTGCTGAGCTGTTTGGCCAGCCCAATTTTTTTTTTTTTTTTTTCTTTTTGAGACAAGGTCTCACTAGGCAGCTCAAGCTGGCCTTGAGCTCATTTTTATAGTCCAGGCTGGTCTCGAACTTGCACTGATCCTCCTGCCTCAGCCTCCCAAGTGCTGGAATTACAGGCGTGAGCCACCGCACCCAGCTTGGCCAGCCCAACTTTTTTTTTTTTTTAATTTTATTTATTTATTTATTTTTTTCTTGTTTCGGAACTTTTGTTTGTTTATTTATTTATTTCTTTTTATGGCCAACTCAGCCTATCCTGAGGGCAGGGCTGGCGCAGCATGTGGTGCTGGGGATCGAACCGTGGTCCCTACAGCTACCTAAGCTTTCCTAAGCAGGCGCTTTAGACCACTGAGCCATCCTGCCAGGCCCCA
>PVJA010016554.1:0-32902 GCA_004027025.1 Myocastor coypus
TTTTTTTTTTTGTCTTTTTGAGACAGGGTCTCGCTATGCAGTTGAGGCTGGCCTTGAACTCACTTTTGTAACCCAGGCTGGTCTCGAACTTACTTGCATTGATCCTCCTGCCTCAACCTCCCGAGTGCTGGGATTACAGGCGTGTGCCACCACGCCCGGCTTAAAATTTACTTTTATAAAGCACCCACTTTTCTGTTGGCCCATGTTCTGTTATTTTATTCATTTTTATTTTTTAGACAGGATCTCACTATGTTCTTTGGGCTGGCCTTGAACTCACAGTGATCCTCCTGCCTCAGTTCCTGGGCTTACAGGTGTATGCTTCCATATCTGGATTCTGTTACTTTATTGATAGCATAATTCCTTTAATTCATTGGACATTTTCTTATACAAGGCCTTGACATAATTTATAGTGGTCATCTTGATGTCTGCTCACCCTGCATGTTGGGCTTCTTGGTGAGTTTCTGTTGACTGCTTTTTATCCTAGATTGCATGACACATTTGTTTTTTTTAGGGTATCTGGTGAGTTTTGGATGAAACATTGCAGATAACAGTCTATGATGACTCTGAATTTTGCTCTGTTCTTCTGAGAAATAACCTTCTTCTGTTCTGGTAGACAATTTGTTTGCCTGGATGCCAGCATCTCATCTCATCTGCCTGTTGATGTGGAGCTGCTGATACTGATTTTCATGGCTCCCTTGTTGTTTTTCTAGGTTGGTTTTTGTAGGTCACTCTTTTGTTTACCAAGGTGTTCAGCAAGGGTGGCACTTACTCTCTTGGCAGCTTCTTTTTTTCTTGCAATTTTGCCATTTCTCCCTCGTGCAGGCTGTGTTCCTGGTGTGTCAGGCCTGCTCAATTTCAGGCATTGCTGCTTCAGTTCTGCAGCTCTGGAGTGCACTGACCAAGCAAGACCTCAGGCTCACATCTCTGGCTTTCCGAAGCTCAGTCTTAACAGGGCAGATTTCTTTCTGGTTTATGCCCATATTTGATGCCCCCCCCCCCCAAGATCCCTTCCCACTGTACGGATTGGTTGCCAGCCACTAGATCTGTTTATGTTCTGAATTGTCCCTGAGATTTCCCTCTGCATATTTCTCTCAACTTTTCCAGGCTTGAACCTTGATCTCTGCCCCTCCCCTCATTTTCTGTCAGTATAGCACCAGCTTGGGCAGACTCTTGGGTCAGTAAAGTACAAACTCAATTCAGACCCCACTTGTTGAAGTTATTTTGAGATTAAAATTTCCTCCAGCTTTGTCTGCCTTTTGAACACTTTCCTGTGTTGTTAAAATATTTATTTACTGTGTTCAAAATTGTTACCTCCAGAATTCACGTGATTACTTACGTCCCAATTATTGAAAGTTCGAGGCCTCAAATAATCATAAACTTGCAATTTTTAGTTCTCTTGTTTAGTCCCTCATTATTGTTATCATTATTTTCTTTAATGCATTTGGTACAGAGTCTACAGGGTCTTACTGTGTAGATCAGATTTGTAGTGATCCTCCTGTTTTCAGCTTCCCAAGTGCTGGGATTACAGGCATGCACCAACAGCCCAGTCTCAATTGCTGTCTGAGCCCTGGGGCGGGGTGGGGTGGGCAAGCAGGGCACAGCACAGCACACTGGGGATTGAATCCTGGCTACTCTATCTGCCTAAGCAGGCATTTTAGTCCACTGAGCTAACTGGCCGGCCTCTTGTTTGGTCTCATTTAATAATAAGTTCCCCATCTTGTGTCTGCTTTTTTGGGTATTTTCCAGTGTTTTTATATGGCTACATTTAAAAGTTTTTTCCAATACTTGTAGTAGTTATCTGTGGGGTTCACATAATGGCTTTCCCTTAATACTGGGAGCTGCTATAAGTACCTAATTTTAAGAAGAAGATCATTAAGTGTCTTGATGTATTACTTGAGTCTGGAGAGGAAGCACAGCGTGTGTGTGAGACTTCCGTCCTCCTGGGCTTGCTGCAAGAATGCAGTCCATAGCCCAGCCCCAAGCTGTCGCATCGTCATTAGTGTATGCTGTTGTTTGCCCAACGTTGGTTCATTTTCTTCATTTTACTCTTTGGGTGATTATTTGACATTATCAAAGTCAGGATGTAGTAGTTCTGAGAAGTTTATATGTTTAACTTTAGCCCTTATACCTGGCATTGTAAGGGATGTAGATTTTGGGATAGAGCTGGTTGGCTCATGCTCTTAGCTATTGGGAACTTTATTAAAAGTGTAGGTTTGAATAGTATCGCTGGTATCATCTGTGAAGAGTAGCTTTCTAATAATTAGGATAGCTGTTTTTTACTCATAGTTTTTTGTTGGCCCTGAGTTGGTGAGCAAGAATGTGCTGGTTGTCCAATCTTAAGTTTCAATTCATATGACAATTTTCTTAAAAAGCTGTACAGCATTTGTTTTGTTTTTTATTTATTTGGTACAGGGTCTCACTGCACAACTCACACTTGTAGCAACCCTCCTGTTTTCAGCCTCCACAGTTCTGGGATTATGAGTGTGCACTACTATGCCTAGTCTTAGTGGCTGGTTCGGCCCGCTTGGGGCTTGGGCCAGTGTGGTATGTGGTGCTGGGGCTTGAACCTCAGTCCCTGTACCTGGGGAGCTATCTTGCTGGCCTAAGAGCTATAAAGTATTATGATTGAATGATTATGTTTTTTTTACTACTGTTAAAATTGATTATGGATTTAGAACTCCAAGAAGGAAAATAACTAAATGCTTCATTGTGCAGGAGAAACTACTAGCAAGGACAATTTTCTTTTCATATTTAAACCTGCTGGTGAACTCCAAGAATGACCTGGCATTGGCTCATATTCTCAACATTCCTGATAGAGGGCTGGGCAGAGATGCCTTCACCGACTTGAAGCACGCTGCTCGAGAGCAACAGATGTCCATCTTTTTGGTATGGGTGTGTTGCTTATTTATTTTTGGCTGTGTTATATTTTTGAAATTAAGAGTCCTTGAGCAGCAAGCCTACATGTCTTTAAAAAAGACTTTCTATAACTGGCGAAACACTGTCTAAGTGATTATAATCTATGTTTCATGTGTGTGTTTCAAAAACCACATTATTATCATTATTATTATTATTACCATTTTTACTGTATTCTTGAAGCTCACAAGGGAAGATAACTCTAGAGCAGTATTCCTACCTACACCCTATGGGTGCCACCTTGGTAAGTTCTCCTTGCCCCAGACCCAGTGTTTCCAGCGGCAGAAGCCTGGCACAGATGTGTACCTCTGTTGCTCATCCATAGTGTGTGTTTGCTCTCTGGGTGCCGAGACAGCCTGCTGTACAGAAGTCTGTCTGCTCAGGAACCAGGCAGGAGACTGACGCCAAAGGATCCAATGGGAAGGGAAAGTCAGATTATCCTTGTTTGCAGATGTTATAATGCTGTGCTTAGAATACCCTAAAGGCTACATTAAAAGACTTTTAGAGCTGATAAATAAATTCAGAGTAGAAAAATATAAAAGTAAAAGTCAATAATATTAATATACACTAATAATGAATAGAGATAGAAATCAGGAAAGCAACTCCATTCATAATCACTTTAGATAAAATAAAATCTTAGGGATCAGTCTAACCAAGGAGAAAGACCTCTACCCTGAAAATTTCAGAATATTGAAGAAGGGATGGCAGACCCTAGAAGTTGGAAAGCCATCCATGTTCATGACTAGTTAGATTAGTATTGTTAAACTGGTCATATTGCCAAAATCAATCTACATATTTAATGTATTTTTGCACCAAAAACCAATAACATTCCTTGCATAATTAAACAACACTAAAATTGCTCTGGCAATACAAAGGACCCAGAATAGTCAAAGTACCCAAAACAAAAAGAGCAAGGCTGGGAGCTTCACTTATCCATTTTTCTTTCTGTACTTTGTACAGTTTCTACAGGGTCTAGATCGGGCTCATAGTGATCCTCCTGCTTTTAGCTTCCCAAGTGCTGGGATTACAAGTGGACCCCACCACACCCAGTCTCAATTGCTCAGCACAGGGCCAGCACAACACACTGGGGATCGAACCCAGGCACCTGCACTCTGCCTAAGCAGGTGCTCTAGTCCACTGAGCTATCAGGCCAGCCTCACATAGCCAATTCCTAATGATACTTCAACGCTGTGGTGACAAAAACCATGTGATAAGGCACAAAAAGAGATGCATAGGCCAGTACATACATAGACCAATAGGACAGAAAGAGGACATAGAAAGAAGTGCAGTTTTAGTGTTGGAGGGGAGACATGCTCTTCAAAGCATGCTGGGAAAACTGCATGTCCACCTGGGGGAGACTGAACTATATCCTCATCACTCACCTGGTACAAAATACAGTTCAAAATGGCTTGGGTATAGGACCTAAAACTTTGAGACAGCTGAAAGGAAATGCAGGGGTGCACGTGCAGCTGTAGGCCCAGGCAAGGACTTCCTGGCTAGGACACCCTAATAGCACAGGAAGTAATAGGAAGAATAAAAATGGGGCTGCATCAGATGGAAGTTTCTGTGCAGCTGGGGAAAGAAATAACAGAAGAGGCATCGAGTCTTCCAGCAGAGCATTGATATTCAAAATATATAAAGAACTAAAAAATCAAATAAATAGTGCAATTCATAAGTGGGTAAGTGGATGAGTAGACCCTACTCAGAAGTACAAATGGCCAGTAAGTATATGCAAAAAGTGTTCAGCATCTTCAGCTAGTAGCAGGGAATGGCTGGTGGGCTGGGCATGTGGAGATGATCAGAGCATGCTGTATGCATGTGGGAATCCGAGAGGAAGCCTGCTGGGCTGTGACCACCGAGAACGTGAAAAACTGAGGACAGAAAAATAGATAAAAAAGAAATCTGCTTATAACTTATAAGGAGTTAGCCTTGGTATTGGGTGCTGCTTGCTAGGGTCTTTGACCATGGAACTTCCCCCAAATTATTGACATTTTATAGTTTGTCTTAGGATAACACTTCAGAAAATACTGCTTTAGGTCACTTGATCTCTGAAATAAGACAGGGCCTTTTTTTTTTTTTTAAAGAATTTTTTATTTTTATTTTTTTTTTCTTGTTTCAGAACTTTTATTTGTTTATTTATTTTTATGGCTGGCTCAGCCTGCCCTGAGGGCAGGGCTGGCACAGCATGTGGTGCCGGGAATTGAACTGCGGTCCCTGCAGCCGCCCAAGCTTTCCTAAGCAGGTGCTTTAGACCATTGAGCCATCCTGCCAGGCCCCAACAGGGCCTTTTAACTATGCATGATCTCGCAGTCTCAGGGGTAAGAGCTGACAGACTTAGCTAGTCTACCTCTGTGTTTTATAGTAAAGGTAAACTTAAGAGTTTGGGCATGCAAGGTCTGTTCACCCATTTAACACTAGAGATCAGCTGACACTGAAGACAACTTTGTCCTGCATACAGTCCCCAGAGTCAGCAGCCTGAGCAAGAAGACGTCTGTTAGCAGGTTCTTCACAGCGAGTGATCTCAGCTGATGGGCATAGGTATTTCCTTTAATGCTTTGCTTCTTCCCTCACTGGCCACCTCAGCCCGGGCCTATGGTAGGTGCACTGTTGCCATCCCCCTTGCTGGTGTGTGTTCCATGGGGCACTTGTTTCTGTGGCTCTTTGCTGCATGGTCAAAGCTGGTCTGAGCCTGGCATTATGTAGAAGCACCCAGCTTTGCAAAGCACCCGGTAGTTTTCACTTGGTACGCCACTGACCATGTGTGTTCATTCACAGGTAGCCACGTCATTTATTAGAAGGATTGAGCTTGGAGGGAAAGGCTATGCACCCTTGCCGTCTGACCCGCTAAGGACACATGTGAAGGGATTATCGAATTTTATTAATTTTATTGACAAACTACATGAGATTCTCGGAGAAGTGCCAAACCCAAGGTAATAACCTCTCATGAGTTATTAGTGTGTTATTGTTGTGTCTCAGAATGTCACAGAGCACAGGTAAGAATGAGAGAGACCTTGTAACAGCCACAGATCAGATACAGCAGTAGGGAGAAGAAACAAAATATCTGAATGAATACATTTTATTTTATTTTATTTTTTTAATTTAATGTATTTGGTACAAGGTCTCACTGTGCAGCTAGAACTTGTAGTGATCCTCCTGTTTTCAGCCTCCCCAGGGCTGGGATTCTAAGTGTGTAACACTGTGCCTGGACTCAGTGGCAGGTTTAGTGTGCCCAAGGGTGGGGCTGGGGCTGGTGTGGCATGTGGTATAGGGGATCAAACCCTGGTCTTTGAACTTGCGTAGGCAGGCACTTACTCTTTTTTTTTTTTTTTTTTGTCTTTTTGAGGCAGGATCTCACTATGCAGTTCAGGCTGACTTTGAGTTCACTTTTGTAGCCCAGGCTGGTCTCAAACTACCACTTGATCCTCCTGCCTCAGCCTCCCAATTGCTAGGATTATAGACGTGCACCACCACGCCCAGCAAGCAGGCACTTATTCTGCTTTGCTGGCCCTGGATGAATAATTTTTTTTTTGGATGAATAATTTTAATTGCACATCTTTCTCCTAAGTTTTTGCCTCACCATGGTCCTAAGATATTTCCCAAATTCAGAAGGCATCTCTTAACTAATCTGAGCTAGCAAAGAACCTTAGCAGGTGTTTATGTCTGGAAGAAACAAATTTCTGAGGATTGGAGATTACCGAATAGGTAATGCTTTTAAGCTTTTTATTTGATAATAAAGGAAAAAGCCAAGACTGAGTAAATAAACTGAAAAATATTTGAAGAACTATCTATTTTTCTGCTAATATTTTCATATGGGGAAATCTTTTATTCATCTGTGATTTTTATTATACTTACATTGGAGATGAGAATTTTGTTTTAAATTTTGTAGACTTCTAGGCTGGGAAGATAGCTCAGTGGTCTAAGTGCCTGCTTGACAAATGTGAGGACCTGGGTTTGATCCCCAGTACCTCATGCTGAGATCTTGTACCAAATAAATAAAAGATTAAAAAAAAAAGAAAGTAAGATAAAACCCCTGTTATGGTTTGTGTCTAGTTGTCCCCCCAAAGCCTCATGCAGTCATGGTGCAGGGATTTCTAGAGTTTGAGATTAACTCATGATCCACTGGAATTATGGGTGATCTACTAGGATTATGGATCTGAGTACTGTTGGGATTATGGGTCTGAGTATATTCCCAGCCTGGAACGATAGCCTGGATGCAATATAAGAGAGACAAAGAGACAGACTCTCTCTGTTGCCCTGATTGGTTGGTTGCCTCTGTTGTAATTGTTCTGCCGCCATGAACTTCTGCTCTCTGCCATGTGCCTCTCTGCCTTGGAGCTGGCCAACTGTGGACTGAAACCTCCAGTAACTGTGAGCTGAATAAAACTTTCCTTCCTCCATTTCAGGTGTTGGATATCTGTCCCAGCAACAAGAGAAAAATAACTGAGACAAACCCCAAAAGTTAAAAACAAAAAAAACCTAGCAGTATAAAAAGGGTGGGGGAGGCACTAGGGCGATATCTTGGCACCAAAAACTCCTGCCTGGCAAGTGCAAGATCCTGAGTTTGATCCCCAATATCCCTGCTTCCCCAAATTGATACACTTCCACTTACAGGTATAGGGGATAGTAAGTTTTGGGGGCCAAAATTGTCTTGTGTATGTTAGTAATGATGGTGGATTGTTGACGGTGGGATTAATTTGCCATTGAGCAATTTTTTTTTTTTTTTTTTGTGGAACCAGGGATTGAACTCAGGCCTTTGCACTTGAGCAGTTGTAATGAAAGTAGCTCATAATGAGTGTACACTGTGTCAGACAGTTTTGCTCTTCTCGTGGGTCATCATTTGATTGCCATAACTTTATAGAAGAGGCGCTATTACTGCTCTAGTCTCTGGAGATGAAGGAGGCAAACAACTGGGATCTCATTGCTTGTCCCAGCTTGCATTGTTATTGGTGGCAGAGCTGGGTCCTGAGTTCCGGCAGTTCTGACTCTGGCACCTACTGTCTTAGCTTATTCTGTGAAGCTTCTTTGTTTTCTAAAGTCCAAGAAGAATTTTTTCAGGATTTTATTTTAATTGGATCCTGTTCTTAAATGAATGCTCATTACAAAGATATAAATTTGGGAACTAGTCTTGAAGATGGCTTATATAGCTAATATTAGTGACATCTTCTAAGCTCCAGACAGTATATTGGCTGGCCATTTATTCTTTGTTTATGCTTTTGTTTCTTTAGGCAGGATCTTGCTTTGTGCTTTAGGCTGGCCTTGAACTTACTGTGTAGCTCAGTTTGGTGTTGAGCTCACGGCAGTCCTCTTGCCTCAGCCTCCTGAGTACTGAGATTACAGGCGCATACCACTGTGCCTAGCTATTTATTCTGACACACAGGTAACTCAAAAATATTTTTGTAGCACAATGTAGGTTTACCCCAATCTTAGAAGTACCTAGCTTTAGAATTGATTTGTACACTTGTGTTTGCTTTTATGTAACTCTCCACTTACATGAAGGTCTTTCACAGCTGATTGTGATATTTTAGCCCTGCACCATGCCTGTTCATTTGTACTGTGGATTTTGAGGGTGTGCAGCCCATTCCCCCAGTTCCTCATGGTCCACCAGACCCTGCTCTGCTCATCACACACTTTCCCCATCCTCTTATTGGAGGAATACTGGGTTCTGGATTATCTTGCATGTTGGAACTTGCATTATTATGACCCTCCAGATTGCCTACAGCTAAATGATATGATGTGCTGTGCTATGTTTCCTCTCATATACAAATGTTTATTTTCTTCTACTGTTACTGGCAGTTTTTTTTCTTTATGCTTGATTTCCTGTGTTTCTTATCAGGTTGTTATCAAGCTGGGCAGTAAAACTGTAAATATTTAGTTGATCCTGGGCTCTCTGCAATCCGATGCTTAGACAACAGTTCCCTTCCAGAGCTCCATTCTTCCTCCCCTGGCTCCTTCCTTACAGGCCTGGCCAGGCTGCTAGCTCCTAGGCCTCGCATTCCCTGTAGGTCTTTCTCTGCCTCTGCTTTGCCGCCTTGGGTCTCACAGCCTTGTCTTTAATTGCTACGACTCTGATAGTGCTCAAATAGCTTTCTTATAAAAGTAAGCAAGAAGCAGATGTCTTTATTTTGTTCTTATGTGTGATTGTTTATGACCATTTACCTAATTATATTAGCTAAAAGTGCTTTTATCTTCCCCCCAGAGGAAGATGTCCTTTGTTTTTTATCAGATTGTCTTTCAGCCTGTCTTTTGTTTGGCCCTTTCTCATGGGAGAGCCGTTAGCAAATACACAGCAGTTCAGTGGTTCCGAAGTACCCTTTCCTGTTCAGGGTGAGGCTCTGTGAACCTGATTAGCCACTTTGTACATGGCCTCAATGATTTATTTATTGCTTATTTGTTTTGAGGCAGAGACTAAAGGCTGGCTTTGAACTCATTTTGTAATCCAGGCTGATCTTGAACTTGTGTCTTCCTACCCCAGCCTCCCAAGTGCTGGGATCGTAGGTGTGCGTCACCACACTCACCAGTGGCCTCAATTAGAGCATGGTGGCCAGTTGGCTCTTATGTTGGAGACTCCCTCTCCAACTGTCACTAACTGTAGGTCTTTTTGCAGGGACTTCCCCCAGAATGTTCACAGAGGCATCCTTTGATCTCTGAAAGCTGTCAGCCTTACTGCATGCTCTGATGCTTCTGATGGGACAGCTGTGGCCACTCCCTTGGTTGTGTTTGCTCTGCTCTGCTCTGCCACAATCCTGGGTCTGGACCTTACTGGCTTGGTCTCCATGGTAACCCTGCTTCCCGTGCTGTCCTGGGGAGTCCCCAGGCTGCTCTGAGAGCATTCCTGTCCACACACAGACACCAGTGGCCCTCCTGCAGGCCTCTTCGCTGTTGCTGGGGCCTTCAGCATTGCCTGCAGCTCCCGAGTCTTTTCTCCCATCTTTCTCTGTCTCCACAGCTCCTTGGGGTTGAGCTTTCTCTGTTCTGGACAGGCAGTGAGCTATAACCTTGGTCCTGTCTCTTGTCGTTTCTCTGATGGGGAGTGTCTCTGCTCTCTTCTGCTGCTGTTGCCTCTCTCATTTTTCTTTTCCTTTATACTACTTTCTTTCCCCATCCGCCTCCCCTCTCTTCAACCCCTCTCTTTATTTACAAAGTTTTGTTTCTATTATCATTTTTTTCTTTTCCCTTGTATCCCTCCCTCTGTTTTTCCTTTCCTAGTTTTTTCCTATTTTAGAATATCTGTTGTACGTTTTAGTTCTTAAAGTATCAGTTTTTCACCATGGAGGGACAATGTAATATTTACACATGTGGGTCTGGCTTATTTCACTTAAGAGTATGGTGATCTTAAGGTGCACCTTTCCTCTAGAAATGTCTCAAGTTTATCTTCTTTGTTATGGCTGAATACTATGCCACTGCCTAGAAAAGCCCACAGCACTGGCATGGTTGTCGGGAAGAGACCCTTCTCCACTGTTGGTGAGAATGGGACCTGGCACAATCGCCATGGAAATCAGTGTAGAGATTCTTCAAGAAACTGAGAGTAGAGGTTCCATTTCACCCACCATTCCCCCTTGGTGCCTTCCTGAAAGAATGGAAAGCATCATGCTCTAGTGGTGTATGACAGCCATGTTTACATTGGCTCGGTTCATACTGTAAGAGCTGAGTCGTGGAAACAGCCGAAGTGCTCAGGAGCCAAGGAGTGGATAAAAAAATTGGAACCTTTTTTTTTTTTGCCATTTTGTTTTTTACATTAGGTTTTGGGCAGGAGCCAAGATACATGACTACATTCAATGCAGTGTAATTTCTTATAATTCTAGGAGGATTTCTGTTTGGGAAAATGATTGAAAGTATAGAAAGAAATGCATTTGTTTTGGAAGCATCAAAGGAACAGACTTCTTCACTAAGAAGCCAGTCATTCCAAGGATCTGGCCTGGTCTAAGGAGACATGAGTGACACTGTCTCCTGGGCAAATCCTGAGAAATGGGAACTAGATGGACAGTGTCTTCAGTAGGCATCTCTACAATTGATGCAGACAATCCTAGTTTTCTTGCTTGTGGTTTGCATTTTTTACTGTAGATAGGTATTCACTAAGTAATTTTTTCTTTTTCTTTTCTTTTTTTTTTTTTTTTTTTTGAGACAGGGTCTTACTCTGCAGTTCATGCTGGCCTTGAACTCACTTTGTAGCCCAGGCTGCCCTGGAACTCACAGTGATCCTCCTGCTTTAGCCTCTCAAATGCTGGGATTATAGGTGTGCACCACCAGACCAGACAAAAAAGTAAAGTGATTAAAAACTGAAAGATAGCCCACTTAAGCAAGGACTAAGGAGGTGATGTGTGGCAGGAGAGACAAAGGCACCGGCTCCTGGAAGCCTGGGGTGAGGGCCTCAGGCTTGCCCATTTGCTTGGGTATCTTCTTGGAGCTTACTCTCAAAGGACACACTTGAATAGGCAACCAGGTCTTGGGAGAAGATAACCTCCTCAGCTGGTACCCTGTAGCTTATCCATTCTGTCCAATAATTTCAACTGCTCTGTCTACTTGGAATTTAGCCACAGTTTATTAAGATTATAAGTTTAAAAAAAGTTTATGTTCCCCCCACTTCCTTCTTCCTTTTATAGCTATATTGTTTTTTGAGCTGTTTATTTTTGATGTTTGTTGCTGGGAAGAGTCTCACCGTGCAGCACAGGCTGGCCTTGACCTCGCTGTGTAGTCCAGGCTGACCTTGATCGCATCTCTGCATTCCGGCCTTAGCCTCCCGTGTGCTGAGGTGACAGCATAGGCCACTATGTTTGACTGCAGCTTAAATTCCTGAAGAGTGCGGTACTAGTTTTTCCCACTTTCCTCGCTGCTTAAAGAGTGTCTTGGCTGGACAGGTGGCCATGAGGGCGTGTTGGTTTGCCCATCGTGCCTCCTGGCCCAGCCCACGGTCGATGCTGAGTGGACACGCAGTGGTTATGCACCGAGTGTGCTTGACTCACATGCATGGTGGCCTCTCACCTGACTCCCACATCGGCCTTTGCTCGCTGCGTTGCTTTTCCTTGTCACTTCCGGGGTCCCTCGGTGTCTACTGCACACTCTCACCGCGTCTGTATGGACTCTTCTCCACACTCCTCCCGAAGTTCCACATGCATGTCCGCTGTCTCTGAAGTTCTGCCCAGAACTGGGAGGACACGTGCCCAAGTACATCTTCTGCTTCCCTCCAGAGCTGGCTCCTACAGCAAGGGGTTTCTTCCTTCTGCTGGCCCAGCAGAAACCTGGAGCAGACCCCAGTGTGGGGCTTGACCTTTCTGCATGCGCGCTGGCTTCCCTGAGCACTGTCCATGTTCTTTCTCTTCATCTCGGTCCCTGCGGCTGCTGTGTTATTGCCAGCGTTTTGCGCCGCCTTGGTGACTCCGTGTAGATGCAGACTGCAGCTCCTGGAGTCTTGGTGCTTTATATCGAGGGACCCAGTGCAACACTCCCCCTCTCCCTCTTCCTGCATTCTGTCTCTAGAACTTTGAACGTAGAGATGAGAGTGTATTTGGAGTCCAGGGAACTCAGAGGAGACATGTAGGGAAGGAAGAAAAAGGAATGCCTATCCTGGCAGCTTTTCCTGAGGCCATCAGCTTGACCGGCTGCAGTGCCAGGCTCTGCCAGTAGGTGCCGCCAGAAAGCGCACATGCTGCTCTCCTGAACCCTGCCCAAGATTCTTCGTAATGTGTATGTAGGTTAGTTCTGTTGATCAGAGGTTTCAAACGCTGTGCTTTCAGCTTCTGATACAGCATTTCCATGCAAAGTTGCATTATATTGTTGGGTTAAATATACGTGTACAGAACTTAAGATTCAGTTGGAATTTTTTAGTGTAATCTTTTGTTTTTAAATTTTGTTTCGTTTTGTTTTGTGCATGGTCTCACTACGCAGTTCAGACTTGTAGTGATCCTCCTGATTACTCCCTTCCTAGTGCTGTTTCTAGTGTAATCTGATGTTAGCTTTTTTTTTTTCTTGCGGCGACGGGGTCTCACTGTATAGCCCAGACTGACCTCAAACTTATAGCAATCCTCCTGCCTCAGTTTTCTAAGTACTGAAATTACAGGCATGTACCACCATGCCTGGCCTGATGTTAACATTTTTTTGTGTTTAAAACACTTCAGAATCATTTTTGAAATGCTTTTTGGGGGTGCCTTTTTTCTTTTGTCCTTTCGAGACAGGTTCTCCCCATGCAGTTCAGACTTGCCTTGAGCTCACTTTTTGTAGCCCAGACTGGTCTCAAACTCACACTGATCCTCCTGCCTCAGGCTCCCAAGTGCTGGTATTACCAGAGCATGCCACCACACCTGGCTTGTGGATTGCCTTTAATCACATTCAGTTTTTAAAGACAGTTTATTTCAGCCATCAAATTGTCAACTTGTTCAACATGTTGCAAGACCTTCACTTGGCATCACAAAAAAGGAACAAGGGGCCTCAGAAGATGTTTATGGCCAGTTGTTGGCATCAGTGCCCTGTCTTCTTGCTCGGGTGTCTATTTTGTGCGAGCTTTGGATGCACCCAGAGCTTCATTTTTTTTTCTTTTCCCTGGCTCCAATATGGCGCAGTGAGGAGGCAGGGCTGCCAGTTTTCCTTTCTCATCCACAACCTCCTTTTACTTTTTATCTAGAATAGGGTCAGGCATGGTGGTGCACACCTGTAACCCCAGCACTTGTGAGGCTGAGGCAGGAGGATCGCTGTGAGTTTGAGACCAGCCTGGGCTGCATAGTGAGACTCCATCTCCCCCGAGATCCCCAGAAACTAGTAATACTGGGTCACTTAACATATTCCACTAATGTCTGAGGAGACAAAACTCAAGGAAGACCCGAGACAGGGTCTAATAGGAGCGCAGAACTAGGCCACAGGGCTGAGCCCAGTGTAAAGGTGAGCCGAGAGTGTGGGCTTTAGCTTGGGAGAAAGGGTCTCCATATACAGTAGTATAAGCCCAGCATATACAGTAAAATGCTTTAGTGTTCAGAAAATAAGTTTCTGCTATCATTTTCAGCACTGTATTTGTTGGCTAATTTGGATTAGTAAGGCAAGAAAGAGAAATGAGGTATAATAATTCAAAGGGAAGAAATAACTTGGTTGATCATAGAGCTTATATGTGTAGAAAACTCCAAAAGTCTAAAGGCAAATTATCATAATTAACCATGCAGCACAGCAGTGTTGCAGTGTAGGTGATCAGCAAACAGCAAGCAGTTTTGTCTGTGTCACCGCTCAGCAGGACATGTTGCAGGAAAATAGTTTTACAATTGTGCGGTGCCCAGACCCCGTCTAGTAAAAGCTGGTGACGTCCCCCCCAGGTCCTGCCTGCACGGCAAGGTCTAGTCCTGCTCTCCACCCACTCGCTGGGGATTTATCTCCCAGGGCAGGTACCCAGTGCCACCTCTCAGAAAGCCCTGCTCAAACTGCTCACTGGCCTCCCAGCTTCCCGCTGATCACCCCAGCCTGAGTCTGGTCCAAGAAACTTCTGTTTTCCCGTGCTTGTTCCCGTGAATGTGATCCCTGATCTACTATAGGACCACATCCTAACACTGCCTTGGTGAACTATGTATCTTTTGTTTGACTGTGAAAAGCTTCCCAGTGAATAGTCTTCATTTATGCAGCAGACACATGGGACACCCATCACATTTGTTGTGTATATCAAGTGTAAGGTGGCACAGGAAGTTTGCCAAACATGGTTCCTCTACCAAAGCACTAGTTTTTGCATGGGATTTTTCCCAGCTGCCTTCAGAGCTCACCTGTAATATTTTTAAAGGGAAACAACTTTCTGGTGTCCAGGTTAGGGATGCTGAGTCAGTAGGAGAGGAGTTGGTGTTGAATGAAGCTGTATATGGCTCTGATGATTAGGGGGACTGGGACGAGCCCACTGAGTGTGTGACTGTCACACGTGACATTTCTCTGGGATGCTTCTTAGAATTCCGCTGCCCTGGATGGACCAGCTGTTCAGATGTAAAGAGCTACATTTCCCATGTTTTCGGTAGCCTGACTGTTCTCTAACACAGTAAGGCAGCAAGGGTGTAAACATCAGCTGATTAGCTTCCTCGATGCCACTGTGAAAGAGCCATTCAGTAGAAGTTTAGCCTTGTGCCCCCACAGCCAGACACACCCTTGGGCCAGGCCACCTTCTCCTGGGGTGCTGTAACTTCAAAGCGAACCATCTTCCATTGGTGGACACCTCTAGCTGGGTCACCACTAACTCCCTTCACTCCCTCTCCTGGGTACAAGGCCTTTCGCTGGGAGGGCATGACAGCATGTGTTTCCGGTCAGTTTCCCACCTCCCACAGCTTACAACATCCTGTGCTCTAAGTTAGGCCCTGCAACCTGCGTGACTCCCAAGTCCTCCCTTTGCAGCTTAGGGCTCCTAACTTAGGGTGCTAGCTTGTCCAGTTGGCTTTAAGATTCAGTGAGAGGTATTCAATGAGAGGTAGATGTTTTTATTGTCTTAGTAGTATCCAAAGGTACGAATTTTATGCATGTAAATGACTCGGGCTGACTTGTTATCATTTACACCTAATTAAATCATCTCCCTTCAGCTTGAAATAAAGTATAACTAACTTGGAAATAACTTGCTTTTAGGGAAACGTTAAACATTTTGTTTCTGGTGGTCCTCATCTTTTTCTGAAATGCTTCACTGTTTGATTTCTAAGATCAAAGCCATGTTGTTTGAAAGGTGTTGATTAGTGCTGGAAGTTCTTTCTTCAAGCTCTAAGCTGACTGTCTTTCGTGCTGTTATTATAAAGGTACCTTGTTTCTATTCTCAGCGTTGCAGGGGGGCGCATACTGTCGGTAATAAAGATGCAACTGATCAAAGGCCACAACAGCGAAGCTGCCTTCTGTAAAGCAGTAGAAGAAGTTGCTCAGGACTTGGATTTGAAGATTAAAAATATTTTCAATTCTCAACAAGAGGATGGTGCTCTGGGCTCCACTGACATAAGCCCTGCACGGGTAATGAGCTTTTTATTTCTTGTTGTCGTCTGTACAAAACATTATCGCTCTGGTGTTCCTCATATCTGTGGCTTGTTGGTGCCACTTAAGTCAGATTATCTGTTTCCTGTGTTGGAAGCTGATGTTGAAATTTAATTTTCTCAATAGGATTATGTTGTGCTTGGGTAAATCATAACATCTTTGGGCTAAACTGTTTGTATTCATTAAAGGAAGGCATTGGATAATCTCCTTATCCTTTTTAGCACTAAAAACTTAATTCTTGATGGGCATTAAGGTATTTGTGGTATTTTTCAGCAATTATTCTTGTAGAGCAATTATTTCCCATTTACTCAGATGTCGGAGCCTTGTTTCTGACTCCAGTGCTGAGCTCTCTCTGGGGTGGCTACTGTCCTGTGAGCAGTGAGTTTTGGTCAGCATTCACAGGTCTCCTCTAGGTCCCCACAGTTTCTTATTTTCACACCTGCGCCCACCCTGCTGCTGGTTTCCACATTCCTGGTGGTCTTTTCATTGTCTGACCCAGGATCATTCACATCCTTCTTGATTTTCTTACTAGTCAAATATCTGTGGCAGCCTGTAGTACTGTAGATGTTGAGCCCTGGGCTTCAGCTTCAGAGCAGGCAGCATGGGCTGTGGCCTGCTCGTGGCCATGTGGTCAGCTAACAGGAGCTCCTCCTGGTTGGGTGGCATTATGGCACCCAGGGAAGGGCTGAGACGTTTGCTTAACGGTTGCAAACAACAGTCTGTTATTACTCTTTCGCTCCTGCCTCTCAGTGACCAGTTTCAGCCATTCTTTTGTAATAATACATATTTTCAGCTTTACTTTGAAATCCCAGCACCACATTTCCACTGACTATCTGGGTTCAAGCTACAACCAAAATATTACAAATAAAAACCAGGAGCTGCTGCAATCTCAGGTAATTAAGGGCACCAGTCTGTCCTACTTTCTGGTCAAAGAAAAGTGCAAACAAGGTGGTTCTTAATTTTATGTTTCCCACCAAATCACCAGTCTTTAATGTGAAGTTAGGAGTGGACAGGTGGTGATCTCTGGGCCTGACACAGTAGGCGAGTTAACCCTGGCACAACGGTGCATTCCAGTTTATGTGGTGGCCTGAGTCTGTTGGGTAGAGGAAGGAGACAAGCCCAGCTTGACAGGAGCTGAGGACATTGGCCCAGCAGAGGGCCACTTCATCCCTTAGGCACAAGGTGGACCAGTCTGACGGAGGGAGCAGCCTTGTGACCCTGATTGCCAGCAAGTTTGACTCCAGCAGCTTCCCCGGTGTTCTGGAGAGCGATGCCCATCTGTGGTGGCTCCAGACTCAGGCTTGCATGTGGCTGTGAGCAATAGTGTGGTGCCATGCCTTCTGCCATTTCCCTGTCTAGTTGCTAGTGTTTTGAGCTCACAGTGCTTTCTTTTTCTCTAGGGCTGCTGTCTTAGTTCAGACCTGGACTTTTACAGACTTTTAATTTGTAGCTTTGTCTCCAGGATTTGATAATGTTGTCACACTGAAATGCACTTTATTTTACACTTGCTCTTGGTGACTTCCCTGTACCTACTTGCTGGGTGGGACTTGGCCTTAGTCACTGACTGTCCTGCCTCTGCGCGGTCGTAGCTTCTCGGCATATCTCACTGCCCTCCTCCTTTTCCTGTGCTCCCTGCCTTGCTGTGGCCTCAGCTCCTGAAGGTGCTGTGTTCTGCCTCTGTGCCCCCTCAGTGACATCATCCTGGGTGCCACAATGCCTTGTTCCGTACACTGTGTGTGCAGGGCCTGAGGTGATCAGAAACCAGCGCACACTGGGTTGATTCTGCATTAGCATTCTGGAAGGCAGTGTTAGCTCTACTCAGTTAGCAAGGAAATCCTGGGTTCCTGCAGGGCAGCGGTTTTTGCCTTCAGAGCTAGTGTTCAGACCTAAGGCTCGGGATGCACATACTAACCAGTGACTATGGAATGAACCAGTGTCAGTTGGTTTTTCCTTTTTGCATGTGTTGAGACCTAATTAACAATAATGAATGCAGTTAGTATTCAGGTTGCCAGCAGAAGTTCAGCTTCCTTTAGAATAAAAGGCAATGCCAAGATTTTCCTGACTGAAAGCCTG
Source organism: Myocastor coypus (assembly GCA_004027025.1). Lineage (NCBI taxonomy): Eukaryota > Metazoa > Chordata > Mammalia > Rodentia > Myocastoridae > Myocastor > Myocastor coypus. The sequence continues at coordinate 17,944 of PVJA010016554.1, forward strand.
AGGTTATTTCGACCAGAAAATAAGGTCTTCCTTCAATGTTGCCATTCTTGTGCATCTGAAAATTGATAAGATTGCTCCTCTGTAGCTCACAGGAGCAGTGTCCTGGGCCTCATAGCTGCTTTCCTCAGGTTATTTGTGGTAACTTCAGCAATGCAGTGGGGAGAAGAGTGGCCCAGGAAGTGGACCAATGTGGCAGACTCACACTGCTGGGACGGTTGTTACATAGACTCGGTTGTTTTCCTTTGGTGTATGTTGTCAATAGCCAGTATTTACATTTGTTTGGGGATTGATACCTTTTGTTCCAGCCAAAATCTCATGCCATCAACCATGGCACTGCCTACTGTGGCAGAGACACGGTGAAAGCCCTACTGGTTCTTCTGGATGAAGCAGCAGCCAGTGTGCCAGCCAGCAACAAAGCAGAGCTTTTATACGGTGACAGGAGCACAGCCTGTTATGATGGGGCATCTGTCCTCACACTCTTCAGGTAAGTGATGTGGATGCCATGTGCGTACAGATGTGAACACCAGAGGAAAAAAAGATCTAGGCAGGTATCTACTGATTATAAAAGAAATACTTACGATGGGAAATTTGGAAACTAGTGAGGTATAAAGTAAGCAAAAGTTAGAGATTTAAACACTTAAGTGCAAAGATGTTATAGATCGAACAAGTAACATTCAGGTGTTTCTAGTTTTTTTTTTTTTTAATTATTTTTTGTTTGTTTCTGGTTTTAGTGACTTTTTTATTTTCTTTTGGCTTTGCAAAAATATTTATTCACAGTTCATTAAGAACTTTGCTAAGTGCTTTCACTTAAATTACACACACCAAACTTACACTGGAATTGACATTTGCTGGTTTTCATCTTCACATCATGAGAAAAAAATACTTGCTCAGTTAACAATGGTATTGTATGTATGATCTTGACACCATCCTAGGTGCTACAATAGGAAGGTCCAGCAGCGGGGACTCAGCTGCCCATTGGACAGGAAGTGTGAGGTGAGGGGGCTAAGGGAGATGGCTGCTGGTTGAGGGCTCTTTCCTCGGGAGTGGCCTTTCCTTGATGTGTGTGTCCCCTGCTAAGGTCACCTCTCTCATCAGAATGGGCACTGCCATGATAACCTCTTTAAGGGCAAGTGGGTTATCTCCCAAAAGCCCTGTCTCCAAGCAGTCTCGTTTGAGAGTAGAGGCATGAACACTGTACTTGCAAGGGTGTGCGCAGCTCCACCTGCAGCAGGGGCTCCCCAGTTCTGACACAATCAAGCCAGCGCTGGGCAGGGTGCAGCTGCTCATCAGTGGACATTTGCTTCTGGGCAGATGGGCGCTTGAACTCTTGATCTTAGCCAAAAGGCTGAGAAGCGACAGGAAAACTGCACAGTTTTAGAAGAATTATTTTATTTTTTATTTTTTATTTTATTTTATTTTTTTTGGCGGAACCAGGGATTGAACTCACAACCTTGTACTTGCCAGGCAGGCACTTGTGCCCCTGAGCCATCTCCCTGGCCCCCTTAGAAGAATTATTTTAAATGGTGTGCAATACATCCTGGAGAATTTTCATAAAACCCTCTTACTGTTCAATGCTGTCTGCTTCCTTCTGGAGCTATTGCTCAGAAAACTGGTCTGAAGCCTAAGACAATAAAGGGATTCATTTAATTGGCAATATGCTGATGTGATCGATTCCTGGAATCTCTTGCATGTGCCTTCTCAGACTTGCAGTTTTCCTATTCTCTTTTGAAGTCCCCTGTTGTAAATTTTAGTTATGCAGATGTCTGTGCCTTTACCCAGGCCTTGCACTGTGTGGACACAAGGCTCACAAGCAAGTTGGCTCTCTGTCCACCACCACACCTCTTGTAGCACCTTACAAATAAAGTACAAGATATAGTTACTGGATTGATTAATTGAGCAAATCATTGACATTTAGGGGAACTGGTTTAGAAACCACTTAGATTTCTGAACATCTTGGCTCACTGGGCTGCCTGGGACCCGCTCACTTGGCCGTGTAATTTGGAAATGACAGTGGTTTCTGTCTCATACCGGGGGAGGTGCAGGGACATGGTGCCAGCGGACCCACTGCCATTGCTGGGTGAGGCTTGTCGCTTGTGGGTGGCAGTGTCTCTTCCTCGGACAGATGGAGAATGGCAGAGTGCCACGCATGCTCCCTTGAGCACTTGTTCTGGGTGCTGATCCCATCTATGAGGGCAGAATGCTCACCAGCTGATCGCCTGCTGGAGGTCACACCTCATCCTGGCGTTTGGACCACAGCAATAAATACATTTTTACCTTTTTTTTTTTTTTTTTTAATATAGCTCTCCTACACAAGTGGATAATTCATCAATGAAACCCCTAAGAGAACGCATCAGTAAGTCTATGCAAGAGAAGAAAAGCAAGGTACAATTTAATATGAATTGAATGATGATAAAACATTATTCACTAATGTCATGAATATGATAAATATTTATACTTAGAGGAAATAGATATGGAAATCTGAGCTGGGTAGTACAACTATACATCACATATAACATGATAAGGATGAAATGGAAAGCAAGTGAGCACACCATACCCAAGCAGTAGTGCAGCATCATATAAAACCTGTTGGTGTTAGACGTTACAGTGGAATATAATCTGTTGTACACCGAGATGGGTGAACATTTTACGTTGTTTTGACTAGAGTGGCACCTTATATTTTCATTTAGTTTGAAGTAAAATTTCTTGTTTTTAATCATTTATTTATTTGGTAGAGGATTTCATTACACAGCTTAGACTCGTAATGAGCCTCCTGCCTCAGCTTCCCCAGCACTGGGATTACAACCCTGCACCACCACACCCAGTTTTGGTGACCACTGTGGCGCAGCCGGGGTTCCAGACTGCTATAGCATGTGGTACTGGGGCTGGAGCCTGGGGTCTTGCCCTTGTCAGGCAGGCACTTAGACCGCTGAGTATCTCCCCAGCCCTAGTCTCTTGTTTTTAACCTGAATCGTCAGTTAAATGAGACTGAGTGAAGCTGTGGGAATTATGGAAGCACATTGGGAGGCCATTTCCAGAGTGGCTTGGCCAGTGAGATGGCAGATGGAGGTGGGACCTGCCCAGAATGTGGGCAGCATGGCAGTGGGCTAAGGTCCTGGAGGAGCTCAAGCAGCAGGAGGAGGCCCGCCCTGCGCAGCTCTCCTGGCCACCACTGGTGAGCAGCTGTCACCTGCCATGCCCTCCCACGATATTTCTGCCTTGCTGAAGCCCTAAAAGGAATGGAGCCAGTACACAGTGGGCTAGAACCTTGGTCACCATGAGCCCAAGCCAGTCTTTTGTCTGAGTTGATTTTCTCAGGTGTCATGGGTCCGGAAGCTAACATAGCTGTCGCATAGGGAATGTTAGTACTCGGAGTAATTAGTAGCATGCGTTTGCAGGCACACACAATCTTCAGGGTCTTAGCTTTCAGAAAGAAGTTGGTTTTAATTCATTCAGTTATTGAACATGTAATTAAACATATATTTAGGTATTTATACAATGTTACACATAGATAAGGAAAATTGTAGTGAGAATGTATATTCTGTACTTAGAGTGTCATCTTGGAGAGTGAATTTCAGAAATAGAAGACACAAGTGCATTGAGAAATTTAGTGTGCTTGATTATGAAATCTCTATGTCCATATTATATAGAGCTCAGGTTTTACTCTTCTTGTTCATAAGTGGCCATAGGTGCCCCTCCACTCACAGAATCCTGTGCAACCACCTTGGTAACTATTTGTTGAATACTCACTTTAGTGCCTCAGCTTTTCTTACAACCACTGCATTTTGTTAGGAAATGTGTTTATGGCAGTCAAGTAACATTCTTTGTGAAGAAAATCAGGAGGCTCTTACCACCCCTTCACATGTTTGCTGGGAGTATTTAGAGAACATAAGAACTTCCCTGAGCCCATCAGGAAGACCTGGGTCTTCAGCGGACAGCAGCCCGGACTGTGATGATGAGCATATGGCAGCCTGCGGGGCACAGCTGGCTGTGCTCTGCTCCCCGCAAAGTCCCTCAGCAGCCAGGCGGGCTTGTGCTCAGGGTCTTTGGTTTCTGGTTCGGAGTCCAGGTCTAGCCCTGTGGTCAGGAGGCCCCAGTACAGCTATATTTGAAATGGTGGTTTGAATTGCACTCAGCATTTCCCTCCCCTCGTACTAAAACTTAGTACAAAATAATGAAGAAGAACAAAGTGGTCTTCAAGAACAAATGACAATTAATGATGTCATAATAGCAAACTCTCCAAAATGCTGGCTGAGGAGAAAAAGAGTTCAGAGAAAAGAGGCCGAGCAGCTTCCTGTCGTCCTCACACCCAGGGAGCGCTGCCCTGACATCAGCTCACTCTGCCCACCCCCCTTCCACAGCAAAGAGCCAGAAGTAGCCACTGGATGGCACCATGGCTGAAATGTGGGAAGTGAACTCTGGAGTTTATGCCAAGACCCCACCGGGAAGATGATCCAGTTGGAGTCCTGGCACTGACCAAAGGGAGAGGGAGAGGACCTCAGAGTGCAGGCCAGGTGTCATAGAGGGGCGTGTGGGAGGCAGGGAATTCTTCAGGCCTCTGCCCAGAGTCACCATCCCTCAGGCTGCAGAAAAATGAGGGATAGAAAATATGCAGCCTCCAAAACAGCTCCCAGGAGAAAATGAAGTGCTGTCAAATAAGGAGGGAACTGTAAGGAGTGGGTACTCAGGAGCTTGGGACCTCTCATGCATTGCAGGTCATGCAGAACACCACTTCTACTGGAATAACAAGACAATACAAAGCAGATGAGGTTAGGAAGTGGGCTTCAAAGGCGTGGAAGAGCTGTGTAAGCAATGTGTGGATGAGCTGAAGCCTGGCAGAGTAGGGACCCTCTGAGATGCACAGTCTATGGCCAGCTGTCTGCCTCCCTATATTTACTATTCTGGATCCAAGCTGAGAACTGATGTTGGCTGAGGAATAGGAACTTGCCCAAAGCAGAGAGAAAAAGATTTGGGGAGCTTCGAGAGGCTGGCACCTGCAGAGACCTCAGGAGGCCTGCGTGTAGTTATTTCTCGTTCCTGCGTAGGAGGTGGTGGCCTCATAGTGGGTGAGGCCCTGTGTCCTGGCTGCTGGAGGAGTGGGGCTTTACCGGCCTTAGGCACTCGTTGGCCTCTTTCTCTGAGCCACCTTCCTGAGGGGAGGTGGGGGTTGTCAGAGAGCACAGTGTGAGCCCAGAGAGGCAGGTGGAGCTGCAGGCTTCGAAGCCAGGGACCGCAGAGATCTCTGGAGGCTCCCAGCTGTGAGGCTAGGGACACAGTGCTGAGGTTGGTTGAGAGGACAGCACCATGGATGCGCACCTGGGTGGCTTCTGCTAGCATGGTCTCCTCTGTGCATCACTCCCTGCCCCCAAGTTTCGCTTCTCTCATGGCTGCTTCTGACATGAACTTGTTAGAACTTCTGCAGATTCACTCACTTACAAGTGTTGGGATGTCCTGTGTACCAGGCTATGCGCAAGGCACTGCAGAGAGTCAGGCAGACAGTAGGCCCTGCCCCACACTTATGCAGCTGAGCAGCAGCAGCATACCCATGGTGATCAGAAAATACAGTGAGTGTTTAAATAAACTGTACTGCAGGGAGCACGCACCATTTCTGGCCACCCTTGTCCTCCTGGGTCCAGACCCTCCTGTTGTCCTGGGCACTCTCTGCCGTGGCTCTGCAGTTCTCTCTCCTGTCTTTGGTTGTGTGGCCCCAGGTGCTTCACTGTACTAAATCGATTCAAAGCATTGACCTCTTGTGGTCATTTTGACTTGGGGAAGAGCCAAAAGTCACACAGTGCCAGACCTGAGGAGTCAGTTGGGCCACATTCCTAAGTGTTGAGGAGCCTGCCTTCCCTGGGGGTGGCTCTGGAGCAGCTGGCTGTGCACTTTTACCACACCTTGTAAAGATCCTCCTGGAAGAGGGCCAGCCAGTGGTAAGAATGATAAGTGGGTTTGGAGTGAGGTGAGATAGTAGAGAGGGATTGGTGGCAAGAAGTCTTTGATGACCATAATTACTTTCTAAATAATTTAACTATTTGCCACATATTTTTATCACTCCATGTATGTGTATGCCTGGCCTTGGCCTACTCCTGTACCCCTCCTGCCCTACTTTCATTTTCTACTTGGAGGGACCCCCAATCCAGAGGTGTGCATAACCCAGACCACTGGAGGCAGAGCTGAAGGAGCAGTAGCCTGGGTCCCCAGGCAGCCCCGGAGAGGGTCAGGTTCTCCCAGCAGGCAAGTCTGTGCCCCCCGGACTGTGGGCTGAAGAGGCAGGAGCAGGCCACTAGCTGCCACACGCTAATGGTTTTACTATTGGTGCAGTTTATATTTCTTTGGAGAGAAGCAGATGGCAGTGAAGCAAGTAGATTATATGGTGCATTAGAAGGTTAGCAGTTACTGCAAAAGAAAATAAACCCAGGAGAGAGAGAGAAGGGTGTGCGTTCTTTGTGTGTTTTGATTTGAAGTAGGATAAGTAGAGGTCTCCTTGAGGTGATGCGAAGTGAGGGCTCTTATTAGAATAACGGACCACGTTGGACTGACGTCATGTGGAACCCATTGTGGCTGAAGTATTGGGTTTGGGCACATTCAGTGCCTACTGAGTGCTGCGTGTGTGTCACAGACATTCATACTCCTCATCCCAGATACCCTGGGCACGACTCCAGGCCGCAGGCGTATGCAAGCTATGGAGCGGGAGTTTGTATTCAGGCTGCAGATGGCGACGTTTATGTTATCTCCCCAGATGAAGAAGGGCTCAGCCCTACACCAGGGTCATGAAAAGACACAGGGCAAAAGTTACTTTTCTGTCATTTAGCAAGGTAAATGGCATTTCACTGTTAAAGCAATCCGTTATTTGACATATGTGCAAATTCATATGCTGTTAGAGGTACAAGTGCCTGTTCTTTCCCAGATGTAATCACATAACAATAAAAAGATAAATGGGAGAACATTTATTTTTAGTTTGACTTCTTTTTTCAAAATTGTTAATGTATTGTTGGAGGGGAGCTTTGGAGTTTTCCTTTTCTGATTAATGCGGCAAACGCAGAGTGTCTGTGACTTTCCAGTGTTTTGACTCATTCATCTTAATTTAACTGGAGTCAGGCTTTCCTATGTGAAGTACTATTTTCCTCAAACTGGGAACCTACTAATAATTTCAATTTTAAAAAGAGCTTGTGGCAAAAAAGGACTTTTCTAATTCTTGGCAAGTTTGAAGTTCATTGCAATTTTACTGTGGATAGAAATCTTTCCAAAAGGGGGAAATCACTCTACAAAGGAAAACTTTGAATCTGTTTTTCTCATGTGTCTTGAACATAAAGTGATTTTTAACAGCCATGTATGAATCTGGACATTATTCTTAGTTGTTTAGTACTTCAAAAGCACTTTTAGGAGGGAATTGTTTTGCTTATTTGTGATTCCAAATCAAATAAATACACAGAGAGATTTGGAAGATTTGCAACAGGAAGTAATCTCAATTCTGTGTAGCCACAAATCTTGTGCAGAAAAATTCAACTTTTATGAACAAAGGAAAAGCAAGCCCTTTTATGTTGTAAGTACAAGTTAATGTAGCTTCCATTTAAAAAAAACAAAAATGAAGAATTGTAAGTTCATTTTTTTGAGCTACATTTCTAAAGTCCTTTTAGAATTGGCCTGGCCCTGAAAGACCTAATTCAACAGATCTTATTTTATAGCACTACAGATTTCATATTTGCTGTTAGAACTATCCAGTGTTTACATCAGATCTCTAGAACCTACATAGACTATTCAGATTTTTTCACTTCTTGTAGTTCTGACAGTGTTTTGAGGTAGTTGTTGTTCCATTTACATGTGGGCAAGTGCAATACACAGTGTTGTCTCGAAGATTATCTGGACAGTAAGGCTTAGTGCTGATGTTAGAAGCTGCATCTTTTAATAACATTGATGCTTTCCCCATCGCAACCTCTTGGGTTTCAGTGTCACTTAGTCAGCTGGACATCACTGTGGTGGCCTCTGTCAAGCTCATGATCAATCATAATCTCCAGGTCTTTGTTTTGTTTTATTTTTGTTTTGTGGGACCAGGGTTTGAACTCACTACCTTGCACTTGCCCAGCAGGCACTTGTGCCTCGGAGCTATCTCCCCAGCCCCCTCCAGGTCTTTTTTAAGTGAGGTTTTCCTCATCCTGTACATCTGTAATTTACATTTCTGAATGTAAATATGTCTTTGTTCATCCCCATTCATTTCCATCTTATTTTCTACTTATGGTTCCAGACTTCTGAAATCTTTTCAATCTTGATTCTGTTATACAGTTTATTTGTTATTTCTTCCAGCTGTGCGTCAATAGCAAATTTTATAAATAGAATGACTGCAACTATAAGAGCCATTCTCATTATCTCTTGTGTACACACAGTTGGAATTCAGAAGTAGTAATTGATGAAAACAAAAAATAAATTTCTGTACAGGGAAAAAGAAAGAAAATCCATGTATAATCTTTCATAAAAAATAATATAACTCTCTTCAAATCTTCTGGACATAACTATTGCAAGATCACCATGGATCATGATTACCTTTCTCATTTTTGTATGTTTATAAATAACACTTTTTCATGGTAGATAAAGTAGTCCTTTTTTATCCATGTCTCAACCATTAGGAATTCATAGCTTTGTAACTTTGCTTTTCTGAAATTGCCCTGCGGTCATGAAGGGAGCTGGAATTTCTCTATAGTTGGTCTGAAGAGAGGCAATCAAGCCCTAAGGAGAGCTGGGGTGCACTTTGTGACAGTGTACATGGAAAAGTTTTTATTTAGATTTTATTAAAATCAATAAAATGTAACAAATTGTGAAACTGAGAAAACATGAGTGTTCTGTACTAATTTGTGTAATTACTATACTTTTACATAGAGTGCTTCATAAATAGTGCCGATGAAGATGGTGGAGTGGACAGAGGTTACCTATAGGTGCTGTCCCTCCTGGGCACTGTGGAAGTGCCCCACACCAGGCACTTTTAGCCCCTGACTCCAGAGTCTTACCATACCCCTTGTCATTCTTTATAAACCGTAAGTTTATAATTTTCTGTGAACAGTTACTGCCGAAGTGAAAGAAATATATGAAGGGTTAATGTCAGTAACAGAAACACAAGACCATGAGTGAAGCTACAACAGCCATGATGGGATGTCATAAACTGTAGTTTATTCTGCTAATAGGATTTCTCTTAATGGATTTATAAGTTGCTTTAATTCTGTATTTATAAAGTCCAGGAAGGGCTACCTAAAGCTTTCAGTTCTACCACAGGAAATCTTGTGGTTAAGATCATGTGTGGAAACCATGCTCACAGAATTCTTGGGGATGTAGTGACTTGTAGCCTCAAGAGCAACCTACTCTATTCTACTTTTTTTCAAACACTAGTTTTTTGGTATGTGATAGAAAATCGGCCATGCTAATAGAGTTTATGCGGATGCCAGAGCTGCCCAAGATGCTGCTCTGTCTGCTTCCTTAAAAATCATTGTTGGGGAGCTCAATTCCACCTCTTTTGCAGGCATCAGAGTGGATGCTTAGTGCACTGGTCTCTGCCTATATAACCCTGGACACAATCACAGAATTATTAGTAATGTGTAACAAAGGTATTCATTTTGCCATCAATAAATACTGCCAAGTACTACTCAACATAATGTAATTAATTCAAAATGTGAGAGGATTTGAAGCTACTTTTCATTTGGAGAAATCTCCCCACTCTATCTGAATGCCTACAGACCTGTGTAATTATTGAAGTTTGTGTTCTCTGCATAGGCTAGTGTGTTTTGGAATTAATTCCATCTATAAGGCACTTAGTGGTCAATATGTTTGCCCAAAGTATTTCCAAGGCTATCCTTTTTCTGTGCTTTTTCTTAAATTTAAAATTTAATTCTTCTGCCATTTCCATGTACCATCATGACTGGCAAATTCTTTGTTCCTAAGATTTTTAACTTCATCTTTTGTGTTTTCTTCTGCTTACAGTGGCTTCCTACATTTATGCAAGATAAATGCAAGAGTATATGTTTATGTTTTGACTGTTAAAACACTTGTTAGAGGGGTTGGCGAGATAGCTCAGTGGACTAAAGTGCCCACTTAGACAAGTGCAGGGATCCTGGTTCATCCCCCAGCCCCACAGCCCTTGACAGCCCGACCCACAGGGCAGGCTGAGCCGGCCACAGTGTCTGGGTGCAGTGGCGCATACCTGTAATCCCAGTACTGGGGAGGCTGAAAATAGGAGGATCACCATGAGTCTGAGCTGCGTAATGAGATTGGGTAACAATCAAATACATTAAAAACAAACAAACAAATAACAAACAAAAAATTACTCAGTAGGATCTTCCTAAAATGATAGATTTGAATGATCTTTCTTGTTTGCTAAATTTTCAGGTTTTAACCAAGAAGTAATGGCTTCCTGATATTGTTATTTCTCTTGCTTCTTCTTCCGTTGCTGGTTTGGTTGCTGCTTATTTTGACCTATTTTTAAAAATTCTTACTTTTTTTTCCCTAAAGAGTTATGCTTGGTGTATTTCTTGCAATGAAAAGCTTTTATTTTTCTATGGTTGGGCTACCATGTGTGTTATGATTTCACTTACAATAAAACCCACTCCCAGAGCAGCCCAGACACAGAAGTAGCCTTTGAAGAGTCTTTGAAGAGTCTAACATCCATGTTTCATAACTGTTACAAAATATATAAAAAATATAGAGAAAACTAGCATTGCCACCCATCACAGGGAACAGGTTTGTGAGCTACAGGACATCAGAGGAAACACATTCTCTTTGAAAAGTGGAATTTGTAAGGGAACTTTTTAATGATACTTTGATTACTATTGAGTATGTAAAATGAAAAAACTAAAGTATTAATTGCATATTTCTCTTTCTGTTACCAGATGAAGCAAACCTTAATTAGATCCCAGTTTTCTTGTACTTATAAAGATGATTACTTGATAAGCAAGGATAAGCGGAGTAGGATTAAGTCAGCAGCGAAGCCTTTGTGTGTTCTTCATGGGAAAAATGACCCTTCTGGTAACTGACTTAATTCCAGTCCACTTAGTGTTTTTTTTTTTTTTTAATCATCTATGTATGTATGTATATATGTATGTATGTATGTATGTATGTATGTATTTGATACAGAGTTTTGCTGCACAGCTCAGACTCATAGTGATCGTCTGGTCTCAGCCACCCCAGCGCTGGGATTACAGGCATGCACCACCATGCCTGGTTTTAGTGGCCAGTTTGGCACACACCTGGTATTCCAGGGCTAGCACAGCATTTGGTACTAGCAATGGAACCCCAGTCCTTGTACTTGCCAGGCAGGTGCTTAGATTGCTGAACTCTCTCCCCAGCCCCACATATTGATTTTAATTTAAGTAAAACTTGATTATTTTTGCAAAGTGCTATTAAATACAAAGTCATATTTTTTAAGAATTAAGTCATTGAAGTAGTTACATGTAAGTACAAACTTATGAATAATAATATGGAAACAGTTTGATTTAACTAAGTGGATTTAAGAAATAATTCCTTATATATATATATATAATATATATATTTTTATGCTGTGATTTTGCCTTTGATGTACTTTCATGACCTATATTCAAGCAAATATTAATTGATAGAGAAGTGATATGGTATATGAGGGTCATGTGACAATGTAACTGTATGTGTTAATCATTTAACCAGCTAGTATTTTATTATAAATCATAGATTTTTAAAAATACATAGCCTTTTTTACCAGCATGTTTGCAGTGCATGAGATTTATGCCCATTTTGAGGAATTTTGGTATATGTGTATTTATCATATGATCATTTTTGGCCCCTGTTTCTCTCATTTAAAGTTTTAAAATTTTCACGAGTAGCAATACTAGGTATAAATATGACTTCTTTTCCCTTTTTATCTTGCGCAACAGAGGGAGTAGATTCGTCTCTTGGAAGACCAACAGTTGGAACATATTCTGGGAATGTGCATCTGGACAGAAGTAAAAATGACCGTGGATCAGGAAAATCAAATAGTCAGACAGGAAATAAAAGCTCCAAAAGGAAACAGGTGGATTTGGATAGTGAAAATATTGTCTGTGATAATGGAAATGAACCACCTCACCCTAAAAGTGTGAAGATGCCCAAAACATCAAAGGATTTGCGAGAGAAGCCTTCGGCCAGAAGAGTGCAGGGTGGTGCGCGGGCTCCGAGGCCCCAGCTCATCCGGGGCCAGACAAGGCTGACCCAGTTTTTTATGCTGTGATTTTGTCTTTGATGTGCTTTAGATGGACGCATCTATGGAACCTTGTTCACCAGAATTAGATCCTTAACTTTTAAAATATCAAGGTGTAAGTGATACTTTATTTAACTGTGGAGTGTATATAAAGTTCATCAATTGTTCAAAAACACTACTTAGTCATAATTATGCAGAATTTTCACAAAGTTTAATGCACAGGGTATGAAAAAGCATATCATTTGGATTATGGGAATATCCATCTTAATACAGCTTTCTTTTAAAAGACGTTTAAAATAAGAACATAAATTATTGTAACATGAAGTACTTTTCTCTCCATTGGCAATGAAATGATTTCGTTTTCTTCTGAGAAGACGGGGTGGACCAGCAGGTATCAGACTTGCCAGCAAGGCCGGTAGACTCTACCCAGCATACATCTGAGCACTGAAAGAAACAGGGTAAATTATTTAAAGGAGTATAATTACCACACAGAACTAAGGAAAAAGTTGGCTCTGTTATACCTAGTGACCAACCACAGTTACAATAACTAGAAGCTTTTCTAGCTTCTATTTCTGACAGGGGCTACTTAATATCAACTAGAATTGAACCATGGTCATATTTAATATGTTATTATATCCAAGCTCATTCAAAGTCAGAGTTCTTGTATGGTATTGAGATAGTAAGAATTGAGTTTTAAAAAGATTACTCACTGTCAAAGTCTCTCCTTCCTATCGGAAATTTAGCTGAGTTTTCTTCATCCCCAATTTCTCTCTTTTCTTGTGTTGATTCAATACTCTGCACTCCATTCTCAGCCGGAAGAGCTACAGCTCCTTTCAGTGCAAGATATGGCTTTAGAGCCAGGTTCAGTGGCAGACCATGGTTTATGAAATTATGTTTGGAGCCTGTGTTCTGTGAAGAGAAAATACGTGTTTTAGCTGTCTTCTTTGGTGTGCAGCTATGAGACCGTTGTGTGACGTCCTTATTGATCAACTTAGACTTGGTCTGGACTGTTTCTGACTCTTTAAAGATACCTTAGATAAAAATTTATTGCAAGGAAACCCCTTGGGTAAGAAGTATTATTTAGGATGGCGAGGCACGCACTCTACATGAAATTTCATTAGTTGTTCTAATGCAGATTATGACTATTTGCATATGTTCCTTTTTGTAAAACAGACATAAATACCAGTTTTCCTTTTTTGAGGATTTACATAAACCATTTCCACTGCAATAGAGACTAGCTACACTGCCACTTACCTTTGAATTTTTGTTGTCCTCATCGTTCAGGAAACTACTCTCATCATTTTTGTACTGGTCCAGAGAAGGAGAAATGGCTGATCTTTCAGCAGTATCTTCCTTCTGAAAGGTCTTCCCCATCGTAAATGTATTAAATACCATGTCGTCTTCCAGATTCTTTATGGACTTGGAAGCTGAAAGTAGAGTACCTTGAGAAAACAAAGAAAATGTTAGTATTAATATGTAGGAAGAGAGACTCATCCTTGCTATTCGTAGTTCAATATTTGTTTAAAATTGAACAAATATTTGCAAATTGAAGAAAAATTTCGCAGTCAGCTTGCTTGCTACATGATTCCTTCCTTTATATATTTTCCAGCTTGAATAGAAAACACTTCAAAGACTTATCCTTTCATCATTTTAGGAGTGACTCACCCAACAGAGGCTGACTTTTGTATAGCTGCTAATACCTGCATTGTCTTGGTTTTAGTGGCGTAGTGTTTATTTCCAGTGTATTTTCTCAGACTCTGATTATGATCCTTGAGAGAAGGCTGGCTGTTGAGCAGATTATGGTCTTTCGAATACAGGTTGTTATTAAGTCTACGGGACCGCAGGCTCACTGGGTGTTACTGTTTTCTGTATCTTCTGATTAAGTTATTAAAACTCAAGTGTCTTCACTCAAAGATGATAAGGATGAAAGTTTTATTTCCTTTTAATCCTGATTACATTGAAATAATCTTCAGAAAGGATTTCATTATAGAAAATACTTGATGGTCTTTGGTGATTAAAGTACATACACTTGTCAGTGTGAACAAAAAGCCATTCATTCTTCATCCAAGCCAGCCCATCAGATGTGCTCATCTCTGTGTTTACAGAACAGCAATGCTGATGTTTACCAGTGAAGTTAGCATTGAATGAGTAAGAAGTCCATGAAAGAATATCTGTGAGCTCTGTAAATATTGCTGTTACTTTTTTTTTTTTTTTTTTGTCTTTTTGAGACAGGGTCTCATTGTGCAGTTCAGGCTGACCTTGAGCTCACTTTTGTAGCCCAGGTAGGTCTTGAACTTGCACCGATCCACCTGCCTCAGCCTCCCAAGTGCTGGGATTACAGGCGTGTGCCACCATGCCCAGCTGAGCTCTATAAATATTAATGTTGGATGTTGTATGGTATTTAATAACATACTTCAGAGTTAATTTCTAATGTTGATCCCAATGAATCAAGAGAATGCATTCTTGTGTATCTCATAGCAAGAGATACTTTTCTGTGGTATCTTCTTAACTGGAGTTTCTGTGGAGGATGTATGTAGTTAGCTCTGCTAGTGCTGCGATGTTCGGCAGAATTCCATAGCCAATTTATGGTCCTGCTCTACCAACGTGGATGAGGATTCCTCTTGCTTCATGTCCTGGCCAACGTATGGCTACCTCACTGTCCCTTCAATTCTATTTGCTAGATTATCAAAGAGGTTGAATGTCTTTTCATATTCCTATAGCCTTTTATTTTCCTTTTTAATAAAATGCCTTCTTTTCCTTTATTTGTTTTTCGAT
>PVJA010016554.1:33002-43358 GCA_004027025.1 Myocastor coypus
TTTTTTTTTTTTTTTTTTTTTTTTTTTTTTTTGTCTTTTTGACACAGGGTCTCACTGTGCAGGTGAGGCTGGCCTTGAGCTCACTTTTGTAGCCCAGGTTGGTCTCAAACTTGCACTGATCCTCTTGCCTCAGCCTCCCGAGTGCTGGGATTACAGGCATGCGCCACCATGCCTGGCTAATATCCCAAATGTTAATTAGTTGTTAGCTATATATGTGTCACAAATATTTTTTCCTCCATGTTTGGCTTGTCTTTTCAGCCTCTTGATTTCAGGGTGCTTAGTTTTTGCATTTAAACTTTCCTGCATGGTTAGTACTTTTAAAATGTTCCATTCTAGAAATTGTTCCTAACACTAAGGGTACTTATATACTTTTATGTATTTTTCTTTAAGAGCTTCAATGTTTTGATTTTCACGCTGGAATTCTTGATTCATCTTGAGGCAGTGTGTGATGTTGGACAGAGACAGAGGCTATTTTGCTGGTGTCCTCACATGTTTCTTGGGTAACTTAACTTGGCCTTCTCCAGTGAGCCCCAGAGCCACCTGGGCCTTCTCCGGTTCTGCCATCTGTGTGGGTCCCTTTCGGGACTCCTGATTCCATGCTCACGTCTGCAGTCTTTGTATTGACTTTATGCTTTCACTGTGTAGGAGGTAGTTTCCTGGCTTCTACTCACCTGACAGCGTTTCTTGGACAGCAGTTCCATTGTTCTATTGCCAGGGTTTACAAGGGAAAGGATTGACTGCAGGACATATGATTTATAGGATTGTTTTATAATATTCACTCAAAGTGCCAAATGCAAAAGAGTGCAGGAGATCTGTCCCACACGAGAGACCAAAGAATCCAGCCGAGGGCCTGGGTCCTACGACAGTGTTCTGTAGGAGTCCAACTCAAGACCTAGAGTCCAGGGTAGTGTCCTCCATGAGTCCAGCTAAAGGCCTAGAGCCTGTGACAACATCTCTTGTAAGTCTGTATCAAGGGTCTGCTCTGGGGAAGCCCAAGGGCCCGTAGTGGAAGCTGGAAAGACTGTGCCAGTGAGGGCTGATGCTGAGAGCCACTGAGTTCATATCTTGAAAGCCAGGGTGACTAGCTCCTCCAGGAGAACCCATAGCACACCATCTTCCCTCCAGTTCCATTCTCGCCCTGCTGGCAGCAGTCCTCAGGTGGGTCTTCTGCACCCAGCACCACACTGCTGAGTTCACCTAGGTGTTACATGGTGGCCACTAGTTAATACCCCACACATGGCTGTTCTTGGCCTTTTCTCACTCATGTTTACCTTAAAACCAGCTTTTGAGTTCTGTGGGAAAACCTGATGGCATTTTTAATGAGCATTTGTTAATCTTTTTTTTTTTTTTTTTTTGAGATATAGTCTTGCTGCGCAACATAGGCTGGTCTTGAACTCACTTGTAGCCCAGGCTGGCCTCATAGTTGTGGTGATCCTCCTGTGTCATCCTCTCATGTGCTGGATTTATAGGTGTATGCAACAATGCCCGACTTACATTTGTTGTAAATGGTAACTTTTTTTTTAGTGGTACCAGGGACTGAACTCAGAACCTTGTGCTTGCCAGGCAAGCACTTATTCTGCTGAGCTATCTCCCTGGCCCAGTAAATGGTAACTTTTTAAAACATGTTTTTTTTTTTTTTTTTTTTTTTTTTTAAACATTATTGCCAGTGTACAAATTCAGGCATTTGTATAAATGACCTATCCTAGAAAAACTTTCTGTACTGTTTTAAAATCTACTAGTCTATAATATCTTTTTCCTGTGAAGTCAATTGATTTAAATAATAAGTGGCATTGTATTTCTTTCTTGTAAATTTGTCTGTGGGGTGTGTGTGTGTGTGTGTGTGTGTGTGTGTGTGTGTGTGTGTGTGTATTCTCACATACTAGCCAGAACCTCAAGGAAGGCTTGGAAAGGGAGATAACAGACATCCTTGTAGGATCAGTGATTTCACAGAGAATGACATTAATGTTTTGCCATTGAAATACAATATTTGCTAAAGGGTTCTTACAGACTCTGTGGTGCAGAATATTCTGTTTCTGACTTGCTAGTACTTTTGTAATGAATTGTTAAATCTTATTTAATACTTTTACTGTATTGTTATTGATTAATTATATCATTTTCTCCTTTAATCTTTAGTAAATCAATAATTTTTCTAATGTTAAACCCACCCTGTGTTCATGAAACAGCTTCACTTGTACTCAGTTGGGCAGTATTTGATTTGATACACTTTGCATTAAGGATGAGATTGATTTGTAATTTCCCTTATATTGATTTTGCTTGGGTTTGACATGGTTTTATTAAATTCATAAAATGAGAGTGACAAGCTTATTCTTTTTCTCCTATTATTAAACTATTTGAGCTCGTGTTTTCTTTGATTAATTTAAATGACTGGTTTGCTTCCCTCAGAAGCTGTAGAAATATTTTGCTTCCTTGTTTCTTTATAAGGACTTTACATTTTTCTAGTTTGTCCTTTTCACTCAGCACAGAATTTGTCAGAGGTAGATATAATTAGCTGTTGATTCACTTGGGGAACTCTTTAAATATTAGTGGCAAGCGTTTTCTATGACTACTTATAAGCAAAAGACTGAAAATGTCTGGAATCTTTACTCTTAGGGTCCCCTTAGCTGTGTAAGGTGGACTGTATCCTGGCTTGTTTCCGAGGATCTGAAACCTGCTTTGGAGATGCCTGTTCAGCTACACATGCAGTCATTATTGTTACCCTTTTTTTCTTAGCAGCTGTGCTGAGAGTGTAATAAATATTAATAATTATGTGTTCTGTTTTAAGTTTCCACTGAATGAATTGGTTTGGCTGGTCTTCGCTCAAAATTGGGACCAAATCCAAGTCATTTCGATGGTTTAGAGAAGTTAATGTTTTCCTTTATTTTGCTGAAATTGTCATAGCCTCTGAGCATTATGAGAGTTTCCCATAACTACTTAATTATGGAGATAGAGTCCAATTTTCTTAAATGATAACTTTTTTCACTATTGGTTACTCTGATGTGCAATGAAGTGTGTGCTTCTTTTTCATTGATGCTGAAAATGAAATGTCCCCAAGTGGTAGAGAGAGGCTTTGAAGGAGAAGTGCTTTTGCCAGATGGGCCTGGGTGGTTGAAGAAGGCGTGGGGAGTCATAAGGTTTGTGTCAAATGTGATCATCCTTTTCTGATTGCTACACATTGGCACCATATATTTATAAAGCACTTCATTGAACTTTTTCTTCCAATTAACATATCTTTGCTATATACTGTTAATAAATTTGCTGTAAATCAAATGCCAATGGCTAAATGCTGACTTCCTTAATGGCCAGATTTAGGAGTGTAAAAGCCAAGATGGTTCACCTCCGTGCTCCAGAGCCACCAGGAAACTGAGTTCCTCCTGTAGTTTCGTGGGCAGCCCATGCACCTTCGCCTGGCTCCCTCCATTACCTTTTCATGTTTCTGTTCTTACCAGGCATGGTGGCACAAGCCTCTGTTCCTTCTGCCCTGCCATTTGTCATCATTTGAACTCAATTTCCAAGTATGCTGTGTAGATCAGTGTACTTCCCGTGAAACCCATTAACATACACATCATTAACTGGGATTTAATGCTTGTTGACAGTTTTTCAAGAGTAGTAAATTGTACGGAAAATGGAATACCTCCCCAGCATATATGTACTCACTGAGTTCTGGTGTGTTCATCTGTGTGACCTGGGCGTTTTTACAATGTGCAATTGCCATCACCTGGTAATTTTATTTTATTTTATTTTTTTCTTAGTTTTATTTTTTGGTACTGGGGATTGAACTCAGGACCTTGCCTTTTCCAGCCAGACACTAATGCCACTGAGCTATATTCTTAGCCCCACCTGGTAATTTTTTGGCTTATGTTTCATAGTTTTTCTGTAACAGTGTCCTCCACTATCCCTCCTAACCCTCTGTTTTGGGGCAGTAGCGGTGCTGATTTTTTCCCTGTATATTCTGTGTCCTCTGAAAGCTTTACTTATCCCCAACACATGAAGATAGTTTCTTATTCTTTATCTAAAAACTTTTATGTTTAACCTTTCAGTCTGTGATCTGCTTCACATTAATTTTTGTGTATGCATGGGGTAAGGTCCAGGTTCCTTTTTTCAGTGGGAATTGAGCCATTTCTACATGTTTGCTGAAAAATTTTCCCTTCCTCTATGTGAGGGTCAAAAATTAAATGGCAAAATTAAAAGTCTGTCTTGAGGTTTTGTAATTTTTTGTGGGGAAGGGTCTACAGGGTGTTCGGTCTCATTACTGGATCAGATTCATAGTGATCTGCCTGTTTACAGCTTTCCAAGAGCTGGGATTATAAGCGAGCGCCATGATGCCCAGTCTCCATTGCTGTCTCAGTGCACCCCAGGGGTAGGGCCAGCACAGCAGGCCTGGGGATCAAATCCCTGGCTCCTGTGCCTGCTTGAAGCGGCTTTAATCCAAGGCTGTGTGATTAATACTTTTTTTGACCATGTTGTTTTGGCATACTTGAAAATTGCAAATAGCAGATTTTAAGTATTTTGAAGTAGTTTTTATTTATTTTTTAAATATTAACTTGTGTGGTTTTATATAATATTGAAATCAAGAATGTAAGTGGCTTAACTTGGTGCATTTTCAGGACTTCATTGACACCCAGCATCTCAGCATACTCCTCTTTGGGGTCATAGGTGGGACAGCTGAGATCCTGTTGGAATTAACATAGCAGTCAGTAACAGAAAAATAGTAGAAAGTCTATAAATGTTTAGAAATTAAACAGTATATCTTGGGATAATGTGTGGCTTAAAAAGTAATAGGGCTAGGAAATAGCTTGGTGGTCTAAGTGCTTGCCCAACCAGCACAAGGAACCAGGTTGATCCCTGGTACTGCATGCCATCCTGGCCCTGGAACCCTGGGTGTGCCATGCCAGCACCCCCAAAAGTAGGCATGGTGGTGTACGTCTGTAATCCCAGTGTTGGGGAAGCTGAGACGGGAGGATCACTGTGAGTCTGAGCTGTGTAGCAAGACTGTATCAAATAAAGAAATGATTAAAAAATTTTTTTAAAAAGTAATCATAATAGAAACCAGAAAATGTTCTTAGATGAAGATGGTGACTCTGAGAAGGCATTTTGAACTTAATGAATTGATGGCACTGCTGAGGTTCAGTGAACGTACTGCAAAGGAACTTTATAGCTCTAGCTGCATACTTTAGAAAATAGAAAAGATTGGAAAAATCAGCTTGCATTTTAAGGAATTAGAAAAGGCAGAGAAAAACAGCTCAAGGAAAATGGAAAGAAGGAATTACTGAATATAAGCAAGAATTAATAAACTAGAAATCAATCATACATAGAAAATTTCAGCAGAGCCAGAAGATAGGTTAGTGACTCATTGAAAGACTGATTAATAAAGAAAGCATATTAATACTGGGAATGAAAATGGGCACATTAATACAAATGTGAAAGACAATAAAAGATGAAAATTATGAATAACTTTTTGCAAATAAATTTGAGAATTTAGATGAAATGAGTCAAGCATTGGCAACCTTTTCCTATAAAGAGCCAGATAATAAATATTGTGAGCTTTCTCTGCCACAAAATCACATCCACTCAGCTCTTCCACTGTAGCACAAAACTGTAGCACAATAATGAATGAGCCTAGCTGTGTCCCAAGGAAAGTTCAGGTACAGACAGCCCAAAGATGATAGTTTGCTGGCCCCAAAATAGATAGATGCTGTAGAAAAAAGGCATGATTGGCTTGAGGAAAAAAATTTGATATCCATTACAGAAATTGAATCTATAAATTTGTTACACACACACACACACACACACACACACACACACACACACACACACCAAGCTCTACACACAAATGATTTCACTGATCTGACCATAATACTATCCTTGTAAAAGCTCCATTAGAAAGTAGAAAAGGAGAAAATACTTCTGATTATGTCGGGGAGGAGAACTGGAGAGATAGTGGTTGAAGGAGCTATGGTAAAATAGGGCACACTCAGATCTGTTGTACAGCAGGGTGACTTTCATAACAATGTATTGTGTACTTGAAAATGTCTACAGATGTAGATGTTGGGTGGACTGTGACAGCTGTGTAAGGTATCACCTGCCTAGATGGAATCATCTCCCAGAATTTTGGTTTCTCTGTGTGTCAGCAGGACTGAGCCACATGAAACTGCACTTGTAGAGGATGTAGCTACAGCAGAGCTATTCGGAGTGCACACAGGGTCGCTTGTCCTCTAGCTCATCTTGTCGCTTGGAGCAACAGTCAGGCCTGTAACTGCTCTGCTTTCCCCTGGAGCTTCTTTGAGTTTCCCTGAAAAAAACGCCCAACATACAGGGCTTAAGGAGAGGGAGGTTTATTCTGTCCCACCCTCGCAGTCCACAGCAGCTCACAGGCAGAAAGAGCTTGGCAGAGGGCGGCGTGGAGCAAAGCTGCCCACGTAGTGTCTGGACACAGAGACAGAAGAGTGAGGCCAGGAGGGAGATCCACCCTTCCCTCATGCACATGGCCCCCACTCCCCACTTCTAGCAACGCTGCAGCGAGGAATCCTGAGATACCAGCCATCCAAGTGTGGCAGCCCCACCATGTGATCACCTTCCAAACACATGAGGTTTGGGGAGTCACTTAAACTCCAAGCCATAATAAGATCTGAGTTTTACTCTGTGCTTATCAGTTTCAACTGCTGGTGGATCTGTCTGTCTCATCCTTTCCTATTTACATCCATCTGTTCACTTCAATGCCTGTCCTGTCGATTCCACCGTGAGAGTCTCACTGGGGCCACGTCCTATTTGCATGCCACCAAACCCCTGTACTGTATGTTTTGGTAAATGTGCATATATGTTTGTTGATCTGCTTCTCTGAGTAAATCCTACCTGATTAACGTTTCCCTGTTGTTTCTCTGAGTCTAGCATAAACCTAGTACCAAAACCTGAGATGAATTTGTGCAAGAAGGAGAAATTGCACCCAGCTCTTGGGAGGCTGAACACAGATCACTACAAGCCCAATCTGTGTAGTGAGAACCCGTAGACCCTTACAAAAAAAGGGGAAATTTGCAGACCAATCTTTGTGAACATAGTTATAAAAATTCAAGACAGAAATTCATGCTGAATCCAATAAGGGAAGGATCATATTTCATGACCAGGTGAGGTTTATGTCAGGCATCTGAAAGTTTAACTTTCAAAAAATGTCAGTGAAATTCATCCCTTTAAGTGAATAAAGGAGAAAAAAATGGCTATTTCAATAGACAGAAAATCACAACAGTCAGCTCTACCAAGCTCCGTTGGGTCTGTATGGTGGTGATAAGTAAGAGTTTATCTTTGATGGTTTTTGCTAGGTTGTTGTAGTCATTGGTGACCTTGGAGCAGTTTCAGTGACACTGGTGGCGACTGAATTCTGTGTGTATGCGTGCACACGCGCATGTGTGTTTTGAGACAGGGCTCTAACTATGCAGTTCAGGCTGGCCTTTGATCTTGCTTTGTAGCTCGGGCTAGTCTCAAATCTGCAATGATCCTCCTGCTTCAGCCTCTGAGGGCTGGGATTATAGGCATGTACCGGTATGACCAGTGGGACTTAATAGAGGATTTAACAAGGTGTGGGAGTCTCAATTGATGCCGAAAAGGCCTTTGACAAAGTGCAACACTCATTCATGTTCAAAGTCCTACAGAAAATTGGAATAGAGGGCCTCTACCTCAACCTGATAAAAGCCATCTACAACAATCCAACAGCTAGCATAATTCTAAATGGGGAAAAACTGAAGTCTTTTACTCGCAAATCTGGTACAATACAAGGATGCCCCCTATCTCCACTTCTATTCAATATAGTTCTGGAGTCATTAGCTACAGCCATTAGACAACAAAGAGAAATAAAAGGAATAAGAATAGGTAAAGAAGAAGTAAAACTTTCACTATTTGCAGATGGCATGATAATCTACTTAGAAGACCCAAAGAACTCCACCAAAAAGCTACTGGAATTAATACACAAATTCAGTAACATAGCAGGTTACAAAGTCAACACACAAAAGTCAGTGGCATTCCTCTACACAGATAACACACACACTGAGAGACAAATTAGAGAAACAGTACCTTTTATGATAGCACCGAAAAAAATGAAATACTTAGGAATCAACCTAACTAAGGAAGTAAAAGACCTTTTCAATGAAAACTATAGTACTCTGAAAAAAGAGATCTTAGAAGATCTCAAGAAATGGAAAGATATTCCCTGCTCCTGGATAGGAAGAACCAACATTGTGAAGATGGTCATACTCCCTAAATTGTTGTACAGATTTAATGCAATTCCTATCCAAATACCACCGACATACCTCACAGAGCTGGAAAAGTCATTCCAAAAATTTATTTGGAACCAAAAAAGACCCAGAATTGCAAAGACAATCCTCAGCAATAAAGGTACGGCAGGAGGCATTACAATTCCTGACCTAAAGTTATACTACAAAGCTACAGTAATAAAATCAGCATGGTATTGGCAAAAGAATAGACCTGAAGATCAAGGGAATAGACTAGAGGACGCAGAATCAAATACAAACACACTCAGCCACCTTATTTTTGACAAAGGGGTCAAACATGTGTACTGGAAGAAAGACAGCCTCTTTAACAAATGGTGCTGGAAAAATTGGCTCTCTACATGCCAAAAACTAAAACTTGACCCTAGTCTATCACCATGCATGAAAATAAAGTCGAAATGGATTAAAGATTTAAACGTTAAAAGAGAAACATTAAATCTCCTGGAAGAGAAAGTGGGAGGAAATCTTGAAGACCTCGGAGTAGGCAAAAAGTTCATGGACAGAAATCAAATTGCACGTTTAACACTTGAAAGCATCAACAATTGGGACCTCCTCTGGCTAAGAAGTTTGTGCATGTCAAAGAAAATCACTAACAGAGTGAAAAGACGAACCACAAATTTTGAAAAGAGTTTAGCAAGTATTCAGACAAAGGTCTTCTATCTAGAATCTACAAAGAACTAAAAACCATTAGGGTTCCAAAATTCAAAGACCCAATCCAGAAATGGGCATCTGAGATGAACACTCACTTCTCAGAGAAAAATACAGCAAGCCTACAAATACACGAAGAAATGCTCCACATCTCTAGCTATTCGTGAAATGCAAATCAAAACAACACTTAGGTACCATCTCACCCCAGTAAGAATGGCTATCATAAAGAAATCAACCAGCAACAAATGCTGGAGAGGCTGTGGGGAAAAAGGAACCCTTCTCCACTGCTGGTGGGAATGCAGATTGGTGCAACCATTATGGAAAGCAGTGTGGAGGATACTTACAAAACTAGAATTAGAAATTCCGTTCAATCCAGCTATCCCCGTACTGGGAATTTTCCCAGAAGAACTGAAAACATCATACCATAGCGATATCTGTGCACCTATGTTTATAGCAGCCCAATTTGTCATAGCCAAATCTTGGAAACAACCAAAATGCCCATCATTTGAAGAATGGTTAAAAAAATGTTGTGTTTTTTTTGTTTTGTTTTTTTTTTGTCTTTTTGAGACAGGGTCTTGTTATGCAGTTCAGGCTGGCCTTGAGCTCACTTTTGTAGCCCAGGCTGGTCTCGAACTCGCACCGATCCTCCTGCCTCAGCCTCAGCCTCCCGAGTGCTGGGATTATAGGCGTGCGCCACCACGCCCAGCAAATGTATTTTTATACAATGGAATACTACTAATCCATAAAGAATGATAAGTTTGAAGACTTCATATATAAATGGATGTATATTGAGCATATACTCATTAGTGAAATAAACCAGACTTATATGTGTAAATATCATACAGTCTCCCTAATGTAAGAACTTTAAAGAAGAACTTAAGTGCATAACACAGCTGAATGTGTTATGGATTAAACAACGAAGTGACTGGAAGCAGATAAAGGAGAAGACATATCAATAGCAAAACCATGCACTTATGTACACAGGATGAATCAGATATTGGTCTCAAGAACCTTCAAAAGGTTCATCATATTAATTATAGCACAATGTAACAATAAAATTATGCTTGGAATGCATGTCTTTTCGATGTGCACTGCTCCTGGTGTAAACTCAGTTACTGTCATTCTCTCTCTCTCTCAAGAGTAGTACTTGAAAATAAGAGACTGGGCCAAATACCATAGTATTAACAGGCTACAATTTTGTATTTCCTTGAATTTCCAAATATCTGTGTCAAAATTGTGTAACTGCTTATATCACATTGTATGGAAAGTTATTAGAATATCAATGATGGTCAGAAAATATCAATTCCAAGCTAAGTCAAAGATATTTGATACTCAGAAAGCCAGTGATGATAAGCTCAAGTACCTATGTTATAGAGTAATAGTATCACAAAGCTTTTCTGCTGGAGGGTTAAGAATGTAAGTTAACAGACCAAAA